>CM060083.1:43841165-43848665 GCA_030533445.1 Cyprinodon diabolis
ATGGAAGGCAGGCAAAAAACATAAATAGCTGGGGAACCTGGTGGAAACGATCAGCGTTAATCGGCTGCCGGGCCAGTAGGACAGGTGAGCAGGAGCAAATGAAAAAGCCAACCATAAGCAAGAAGAACCATCACAAATGATCAGCATAAAACCTAAAATTAGTGTTCTACTCTTATATATGTTAAGGCGGGTGGTGCAGTTTGGAATTTCCCATTGGAAACCTACTAGCACTAAGCTAACTGGTTAGCAAGATGCTTCCGAGAAACACAACCAAACTTGCTTGTGAACCTTCCGCCACAACAACCCCGCCCCCTTGATAATCTACCAATCACATTCACTTTATTCACTCGTGTAAAGTCGGGCACCACTGGGAGAATTCGGAACTGCAACGGTTGGAACAGCTGCTTCCCTACGACTTTAAAGGAGAAGTCCGGTCATATACAGAATTCAAACTTCTGAAAAGTGACTTATAATAATCTGAAATGATTCCATCCTGTTCAATAAATGATCAGTGTTTTTAATTCAGAGTAATTTTCATGTGAATTTGCTTTACTGGAGGCATCCATGTTTGTCAAAGAACACTACTGCCACCTACTGGTTAGTGACATTGTCACGGTGCGGTATCGGCTGTTGATCAAGTCCCAGTGCTGTATCTGGTGTTTGTCACAACGCGCTATTATCCAAGTCATCTTGAAAACATTCTTCTTCCAAATGTTGGCTACATATTACGGGTTTTTTCTCTGGCCAGAAGTTTAATTTTCTCTCTGGTAAAGCGGGGAGAATGGCGCTAGGCTTACCGCACCGTGACTTCACTGCTGGAAGATGGCAGGAGGGAGGAGCTACTATATTTGGGAAAAAATGGCCGCTCCCAGACTCAGTGATTGCAACGAAATTATTGTTTTTATTTTCTAACCGATTAATGCTAAATTCATTAAATCACCGCAAATGTATTAGTTTTCCATTGATTATTCCTTGCTGACCAGATTTTTCCTTTAAAAACTATCAATAATTAGAGGCGAAAACCTACAGTAGGTGTTTAAAGTTTGAACAAGCCTTTTTATGATAATTATGAATGTTTTAAAATCAACACCAAAAAGAAAAGACAGAGGAAAAAACTGAAGCCTTTTAAAATGCAAATATTTTGCTGATTCCTTAGATGACCTCTTGTGACCCAGTAAATGTTAAACAGCAAAATCAAAGATGTGGCATAATTAAATTCAATTTTCAAGGCGCTAATTAACACAACAGAACCGACCAATTAGTGTCTGCTCCAATCAGCGAATATGTTGCAGGAAAAACAGTATTTTACAGCCGTGGCTTTGTTGGATGGTGAAATATTTTACATGACTTCTCGCTCAAGCGCCACCATGTGTTTCCAGGATGGGGCTGACCTCAAAACAAGAGTTGTTCTCTCTGCAGGCGTGGGCTTCATTCTAGATTATCTCTAAAGCTCCAAATTATTGTGGTAAAAAAAAAAACAACTGAAATGTAAAAAAGCGAAACAACAGTGAGGAAGTTAGCAGCTGTTTGAAATGAAAATGACACAACAAACTGATCTGAGCAGAGAACAAATTATCTTTTCTTTTAACATTTAGAACTTAAGCCGTCAGCTGTTGAACTGTGGTGCTTGAACAAAAACAAAGAAAAAACACGACAGATCTGGGATCAGACAGGCGGTGGACTGGCCATCTGGCATTCCAGCAAATCTCAGAAGAAGAAACAAGCTGTTCTGTACACCCAGATGAATAATCATGCCGATTTGGCATAATTAATGTGTCCCATGGTTACTTTGCAGTGAAGCAGCGCAGTATAAAGAGGGACAGTTTTTGTTAAACTGTCAGTTGGATCATAACTGAACAGAAACTGTTTTTGTCTCATTTAACTTGGCTCTGATCAATGTTTCTGTACTTTCCCATACCTGCATGAAATATAAAGTGAGATGCACAAATGGTGCTGCGGTTTTCCAGATGTCCTCTGGCTTAATGAGAACCAACTGGAAGAGGACGATCCTGGATGAGCGCAGAGAAGATTGAACTAAACACACATAGGATACGATGAATGTAAAAAAGAAAAACAAACAAATTATATCTTCTGAGAGGAAAGGGAAAAACAATCCGCTGGAATTTGTTTCCAAGTTGGAAGACGTTTCCCCTCCAACCCAAGATGCTTTTTCAAATCAAAATTTCAGGAACAGCGTTTAGTTCGAGGCTATTCGACTCTCCTTTCAGAGACATAGACAGGTATGGGGCATTGCAGGCTAACAAAGAAGCCCAAATGACTCCCATTCTAAAGGGGGGGACCCGTTCATCCGTTTCTATTTGTTTCCTAAAAACAAGGCCTTGCTGGGCTCTGTATAAAACCTCCAACTCAACGCTATTCCTGACATTTTGAGTTGAAAAAGTTTCCTGGATGGGAAGCAAACCCTCTTCAAGCTTGGAAACAAAGTGCCGGTGGATTGTTTTTCAACTTTTTTGGATAAATGAAGGAAGACTCTTCAATAATCGACCAGTAGGGAAATCTATCCTCCACATTTAACCCGTTCCTCTGGGGAGGAATCTGGGGCCTCTCTCAGTTTCAAACTAACAATTTCTCTAGAACGTAAGCAAAGCTGGGCTACTTCTGTAAATGCTGGCAGGCAAAACCCATAATGCCATAATATAAAGGTTGAACTGGAAGGCTTCAGTCCTTTTAGAAAAACATATTAAATACATATTACGTGTTTTTTCTCTGGCCAGAAGTTCGATGGCAAATCCTCCCTCTTCAAGTTGGCGATCCAACGACCAACCCGTCCGTGGAGGATCAGGAATCAGAAAGGTGGAATAACTCTTTTTTCCACTTTTACCCGATGTATTCCAGCATCCAGCTGCCATGCACGTGGGCATTGTCAGTTTCACTATAGCTATGGTGAATTTCAATGGTGAAGTCCTCTGGAAATCTTCAATAATTGTTAAAAAGAGATACCAAAGGGTTCTGAGCCATCTCCTATGTCAGATGATGAAAGAGAGCAAATCCAGTTAGTCACACTCTGTGAAACAGGAGTACACTGAAAAACAGGCCGATCTCCAACATCTAGAAACAAACAAACAAAGGTGTTCATGAAATTAACCTCTTTGAGCAATTGTTGAAAATCTGTTCCTCTAAACCGAAGTGAAATAATGTTTTTTTCTTCACTTTTACCCGATGTATTCCAGCATCCAGCTGCCATGCACGTGGGCATTGTCAGTTTCACTATAGCTCTGGTGAATTTCAATGGTGAAGTCCTCTGGAAATCTTCAATAATTGTTGTTGATTGCAGATGTGTCTAGTAGTTCCCATTGATTTAGCTTGTAAAGCGGGGAGAATGGCGCTAGGCTTACCGCACCGTGACGTCACTGCTGGAAGATGGCAGGAGGGAGGGGCTACTATATTTGGGCAAAGATGGCCGCTCCCAGACTCAGTGATATTTTTATTGATTAAGGCTAAATTCATTAAATCACCGCAAACATATTAGTTTTAGGTATAGATAATGATCCATTGGTTAATCCTTGCTGACCAGACTTTTCCTTTAATAAAGTAAGTTGAACATTTGGGACAAATTCCAAACTAAATTTGTTCATTTCTAAGGATTTTTTGCAGCAATGAGGAATTGGATTTTAACTTACGAAGTGATGAAGACTCCCTGAACAGTTTTCTGTATGATGAACTGACTTCTGCATCCTCACAGGATATTTTCTGTTCCCATCATAACCCGACACATTTCATACCATCAGAAAAACCCCACTAAAGCAGAGCTGACAGATGTGGTTAGACATGCACATTGCTTGTGAATAATTTGTAAAAGGCGAGCAGAAACAAGGCCGAGGCCGTCCTCAGAGTGAGTCACATCTCTCCCTGCAGCGGTCTGTTAAGTGCCTTCAGATGACAGTCGTTGTAAATCTGTGCCGTATGAATTCATGAACTGAACTAAAACGAGTTGATAGAAGCCTGCAAGTTTACACGCCTACAATGGTTATTAATACTGCAAAACCTGTGACTTCATGTAGATAATAGAGATTGTCACCAAAGCTTTAAAACGTCTCCATTGATGTGTAAAAAAAATATTTCTGTGAATATTGTGCTTCCATTGCAGCAAGAGAGTGGTTAAAAAGATTAGATCTAATATTTTTTTACTGTGGCACACCGGACAGCAGCTCTTCCCTGTAAATCTTGGTGTAAAGCAGATAATGACAGTGTTTATTACTGAGACTAATGCGCTTGAAACTGCTAATTATGTTGAAATAAAACCTTCAGAAACAGTTTGTCTCATTAGTCGGGCTCTGGGGCAAAAAAATTAGAATTTTAACTGTCATCCAGTTTGGTTCATCTGACACTAAAGCTTCTTTAAAGCTGTGGGTTTTTTCCCCTTGCTTTAAAAATATCGAGTAATTAGATGCCTAATTATTTACCTAATTATGCAGAAGAATCAGAAAATAACTGTGATATTACTTTGCTATGTCAAGGAATCGGAAATATGATATTAAATGTCGATTATGTCATAATCTGTCCATCCTCCCGTCTGTCCATCTGTCCGTCCGTCCGTCCGTCCGTCCGTCCGTCCATCCATCCATCCATCCATCCATCCATCCATCAATTCATCCATCCATCCATCCATCCATATGTCCATCCACTGGTCTGTCCGTCCGTCCGTCCATCCGTCCGTCCGTCCATCCGTCCGTCCGTCCGTCCGTCCATCTGTCCGTCCATCCATCCATCCATCCATCCATCCATCAATTCATCCATCCATCCATCCATCCATCCATCCATCAATTCATCCATCCATCCATCAATTCATCCATCCATCCATCCATCCATCCATCCATCCATCCATCCATCTGTCCATCCATCCATCAATTCATCCATCCATCCATCCATCTGTCCATCCACCGGTCTGTCCGTCCGTCCGTCCGTCCATCCGTCCGTCCATCCATCCATCCATCCATCCATCCATCCATCCATCCATCCATCCATCCATCAATTCATCCATCCATCCATCTGTCCATCCACCGGTCTGTCCGTCCGTCCGTCCGTCCATCCGTCCGTCCGTCCATCCATCCATCCATCCATCCATCCATCCATCCATCCATCTGTCCATCCACCGGTCTGTCCGTCCGTCCGTCCGTCCGTCCGTCCGTCCATCCATCCATCCATCCATCCATCCATCCATCCATCCATCCATCCATCCATCTTCTGCTTATCCAGGGTCCGGTTGCGGGGGTAGCAGCTTCAGTAGGGTGGCCCCCTCAGATGCCCCTCTTCCCAGCCACTTGGGCCAGCTCCTCTAGGGGAACCTGGAGGCGTTCCCAGGCCAGCTGAGAAACATTGTCCCTCCAGCGTGTCCTGGGTCTCCCTCTGGGCCTCCTCCCAGTGGGACCTGCCTGGAACACCTCACCAGGGAGACGTCCAGGAGGCATCCTAACCAGATGCCCGAGCCTCTCGATGTGGATGAGCAGTGTCTCTACTCTGTGTCCTCCGTAGAATAGTGATGCTATGTTCACACTGCAGTCCTTAATGCTCAATTGCAATCTTTTTTTTGTAAAATCCGATTTTTTTGCGTTGCCATTCACATTTCCAAATAAATGCGATTGTATGTGATCTCCTGTGTGAACTGCATTCATACAACGCAAGTGTCCTGCATACGCAGTACACTAGAGGTCGTAATGACGTCACAAACCAGCGTGCTCTGTGTTTTGGTGGAAGTAAACATGGTTGGTAGTGCTGGGGCGCATCTCGCGATCTTTTCCAACCTTAAAACTCAATCTTTTCAAGATGGTTAAACATAAAGACTGCTCATCGTCCACCATGGTTGTTGTTTTTCTTCCCGGCAGAATAGTGACCTTTGTTGAGTATTAATGACGTTCAGCTCGGATGTATGCGAGCTGCCCGTTCAGATGCAGGTCACATTTGAAAAGATCAGATTTGTATCGGATTCAGCACCACAAAACCAAGTGGCCTGGGTCGCATTGGAAAAATCAGATCTCTGTTGTTGGGATTGCCATGAAAAGATCATATACAGGTCACATATGAGCAAAAAAAATTTTTATTTGGGTCAGTAGCCTGAGTTCCTCACTCTATCTCTAAGGGAGAGTTCACTATGGAGAAAACTCACTTCGGCAGCTTGAATCCGTTTGCATCCCAAAGCAATCAAAAGTAATTCATTCTACTAAGAAGATTCCGAAATGAGCATATGGTAGTTTTGGTTGCATCTTAATATAAAGCGGTGATTTTTAACAAAGCTTTTCAAGATGGAGCTTCATATACTTTATAGAAGTCAGCCAGCACAGAGATACTCCAGTTTGGAGAAAACTTTAAAAGAGAAAAAGTAAATATTCAGGAGAAGTAGTGATTTCAAAGCTGTCTGCAATTTTTGGGTTAAGTTTTCCATCTCGGATGCAGAAAATTACAAAGAAAGCAGAAAAAGGTTTAAAGGTTTTATAAATGAAGAATGGTAGAAGCCTGCATGATATACGGTCTTTAGGCTGCAATATGGTGCAGCTCTGGGAGTGAGAAAGTATAACTTAGTAAGGGTATAATCAGGTTGAAATGTGATGGTCTCAGCTGCAAGCAGGATAATTTAACGCCAGCTGGCTGGAAGAGACACTTAGGCCCAATGCTGATCCAGGAGGAAAAACAAAAACACTAAAAAAGGTAATGCTCCAGATAATTTTGTTGAATAAATCTGTTGAGGTTGGATGCAGCTTCATGTGTTTTCTTATACCGGAGGTTTGATAGAGAGGTCCTGACATGCATTAAGGCCTGTTTACTCTGGAGTTTTTCTTGATTTATTTAGTTCTATCTTTTCAGGTGGAGATTTGCACTAAAACACTTTGGCCCTAACAGTTAAAATTCCCTGCTGGCACCTGAACCTCCAGGCAAAGTTCAATCCTTTTTCAGCACAAGGGTTAATGTTGCGGTTAAAAACTTCCCTGCAGACCCCTAAGCAGAGATTAAAGGGAAAGACTGGTCAGCAAGGAATGATCAATGGATCATTATTTATACCTTATACTAATAAGTTTGCGGTGATTTAATGAATTTAGCATTAATCAGTAAAAAAATTAAAATAATCATTTTCTTTGTGATCACTGAGTTTGGGAGCGGCAATTTCTGCCTAAATATAGTGACACCTCACTCCTGACATCTTCTGGCAGTGACGTCTTGGTGCATAACCATATAAATTGTACATCTACGGGTAGAAAACCCGCCCATATTATTTAACTTGTGTGGGTATGTACAGTATGAACAAAATGCAGGTATCATAGAGTTTAGCATGAATAAAACTTATATTTTCTTATTAATTAATTCTAGATCTTAAAAAATAGATGTATTCGAGAATATCCAGATAACATTAATCTTTTGAACAATGAGGCAAACCTTCTTACTGCGAAATGTGATTGTGGGGCAGTGTTCTGTACTGCCTGTGTTATTATAAACAGCTGTGTCTACACTTTGTGATCATTTATTATTTACAGGTCCTGTTTTAAAGGA
>CM060083.1:43853665-44145131 GCA_030533445.1 Cyprinodon diabolis
TCTCTTGGCGGCATGGATGAATGACCTGTCAGCAATGGGGGTGAAGTTGGTTGAGGACCCAAATGCAGCGATTAGGGAAGCAGAGATCAGTTCTTCTTCATTTATAAGGCAACTGAGGCAGACGTCCAAAAATGCAAAACATACAAAATACAAATAACCCCCAAAAAAACAGAAAACATCAGGGAAACTAACATGGGGAGCCAGAGACGAGGAAGCAACTAACAACAACAAGGAACCAGCACTGATGGACTGCAGAGGTGGTGTATATAAGGGGAACAGAACAAAAGATCTGCTATTGAGCTGAATATGAAACAGATGTTAGTGGAACTAACTAGAAGGAAGGCAAGAGGAAAGGAAACAAGCACAAAGGAGAAACAGTTTCTGTTCTGACTGTTAAAGGAGGCAGTTGCAAGTGGGCAAGCCCAACTAGGAGGAAGCCAAGGGGAAGGGAAAACTAGCACAAAGGGGTAACAGAGGGTAACTAAAGAACTCAGCAATGGTAGAAATAAACTACAAAGACACAGAACACAAAGAAATTCAAAAATAAACCCAATCAGAGGGTCAGAACCATGACATTCATGTTCCTTTAAAGCCAGAGAATATAGTCAGTGTCTGGTCCTTTTCAGAGGATTAGTTCTATTGTTAAGGATCAGTGTGGGTCACCCTCAAACCTACAGCCTACAGTTGAAACATAATCTGAGTGCATATCACAAAAAAATAATGAGATGCACAGACATGCAAATAGATTGCATGTTTGCATCATGAATTCAGAGTTTTCTATCATGAAGTTCTTTATTCTCAGCAGCTATAAGATGATCAAACAAGAATCAAACTGTGGGATATAGAGGCCTCCAGTGCGCAGGATACCGTCATCACTAATTAAACCTTGTTGGAAATGAAAAGGAAACGGTCGTACAAATATGGAACTCTTTCAGACACTAGAATAAAAAAAAGTTTGGAGATTTCTTAAATGGTACTCCGAATAGCATGAAAGTAAAAGCCAAATTTCACTGCATGTGGATCTTAAACAGATGATTATAAACACCCTCTATAGTTTAACAGGTCATTATGCAGGCCTGTTTGTGGCGATGTAGAGATTCAGAGTCAGCTGGCTGAGGGGAGACAGTAATGAGGCTTCTGGCAAATCAGAGATCCAACCTGATGCAGTTAAATAAATATGAATGTAGCTGCTAACAGCAGTAATTTAGAAGAAGAGCAGAGAGCTGTGCAGAGGATGTGCCTTGGTTCCTGGAGTTAGACCTCATCAAACCAGAGAAAGGAAGCCAGGCCTGGGTGTGACAATAGGATTTTGATTTAGTCTCCAAATACATTTTCATTTTTTCTTCTGTTTCCCAAACCCACAGATCTGTGTGCGTACACAGATGGTTGTCTGGAGTATAAAGTGAGCTCCAAGGTGGTTTCTGGTGATGATAATGAGAGTGGAAAGACTGTAAAGAGAGTAAACAATGGCGGAACTTAAGCCAGGGAAAACTCCCCCATAGCTTTGATAGACCTCATTTTCTCATGTGTTAGCGGATGAAGACATTCCTTCAAGGTGGTTTCAGTGTTTGGTGTTTATTTCTAAAGAAGCTGTGGAGTTTCAACAAAGCAGACAAAGACAAAATATGGATAATTCATCAAGTTCAGCAGGAGCGAAGCTGAAAGAAAAGACTAAAGGTTCACAGACATATGAGCAGAGAGTCAGGAAGTTTACTTCTAGCCAGGAGGATTGAGCAAACTTTTACAGCCAGTTGACTGTCTATCATAATAAGGTGTGGTCACCTGAGCCAGGGGCAGGTTTAGGAAATTTAGGGCCCTAGGCAAAGACAGGCACGGGCCCCTCTGAAAAGAGAAGACAACACATAAACAGCCCCATTCTCCAGATAGAGAAATGTTAATAGAATAGACATCCATTATCTGTTCTAGGTTGTGTCCCTCTCTTCTTGTCCCTTTTCTTCTTGTTTTCCTCTCTATGTTTTGTACTCAGCTGACTTTTCATGCTGTCTCTAAAGGAATGAAAGATTTTTTCCAAGCACTAAGCTCACTTAGCTGATTGCTCCTTCCTGTGTTTCCAAAAAGGCCAAAGTAAATAACCCAGTCCTTCTTTTCACTGTAGACAAGCCATGATCTGCTTATCTGTTCTCCATTTTTCATTTGGATGAAATAATAGCTGCATGAATCATGACAGCAGACAAGATAGAGGAGAGCAGGAGGCGGGGTTACCAATCTACTTGCTCTGGAGAGCAGAGTTCGCTGCTTTTAGATGTTGTCTCCAAAGTCTCCAGTAGCAGAAAAAAGTCTCTAGATTTGGCGCTAGGAGCTTTTTAGAAATCAAAGTGCTAGAGGGGTCTGAAAAGTGGCTAAATATAGCGACTAAAGCGCTAAGTTGGCAACACTGCTCTTTGCATGGTTTGTTTTCAAATGGTTTGCTGCTGTCTGTTTGGACCTTTCCGAACATGTGCAGCAAATGGACTGATCCAATATGGTGGACACTGAAGGGGGGGGGGGGGCTGAGATACACTTAATATTATCAGCGTTCTGATGGCATTTTAGCAAACAGATTTTTATCAAAAACATAATTAATGTGCAAAAATAAGAAATAGTTGTATTAACCATACATGTAAACATAGTATTATGGGCCCCCAGGATCTTGGGGCCCTAGGCAACTGCCTAGTATTGCCTAATGGTAAATCCCCCCATGATCTGATCAGTCAACCATGAGTTGTAAAAACAGATCCTGTTGTTTACAGCAGCAAAAAGATTAAAGAAAAAAAAAATTCACACAAATATGGACCTTAGAAAAATGTATAAGAACAATATAATAGGGAAATGTTAAAAGATAAACCATAAAATCATGTGCTGTAAAGTGTTTTAACAGTATAAAAAATGGAGCACCTGGAGAATAAATATATTCTGGATATACACTGGATGGAGAATAAATATAGTAGGACATTTAAATAATTAATAATGTAGATTTTAACTGATTTACCTTTGATAAATTTTCTACGATCACTTCCACCATGTCTGAACGGGGGATCTTTGCCAGAGAGGGTGGCTTCCTCAGCAGCATACAGCATAAATCTCCATTAGTCCACTGGGCATATCAGGAGCTGCAGTCAGACTAACCCAGTTTCAATAATTAATTAGGATGTTAATTGTTTTAAGTTATTGTATGGCTTCAAAACTCAAATGTGCTGCAATATGGTTAGTTTAATAAAAGTTATTTTTTATGTTGGAATGATTTTCAAACTGCAGAAATACTCCAGTGGTTCTGACCTAACAACAAAACTCCTTGAACCTAAATACTGAAGAATTCTGCTGGATGATTTTGGTTTTATCTGCAATTAACAATAAAATTGTAAAAAAATAAAATAAACAAAAGATGAGGAGAAGGCTTTAGAATCATCAATTAGTTATATAAAAACTATTTTATTGTGTTCCTGCAGTGAATTAATGTCTGTTATGAGGTCTGTTATATATTTTATGTTCTGATGCGGCTCGTTTCTCAGATTCAGGCAAGCATTAAACAGCATTAATCAATCCCAAATATCTGTACTAGAACTTTTTTTAATTTCTCTGATCTGTTATTAAGATCTTAAGTGTGTTATGTTGTTTAGCTGTAAGCAGAAACTTATGATTAATAGCAATGAAAACGTATGAATGACAGTTGGTGTTTATAGTAGCAGTCATTCAAAATGGCCGTTGCCTGTCAAAAGCCAGGCCAATGGCAGCCAGCTTCCCTGCAACTCCCAGCAGAACCCACTCCATCCGACAGCCACTGGAGTGACCCCCTCCCTCTCCTGGGCACACATACTTTTTACTGTGACTCCACCCTTTCACTGAATTACAGGGTCTGAGCAGGAGATGACGCTTCTCCTTAGATCTCAATGTCCACAAATCATGACAGAAAGAACATTTCTGTCTCAAGCACATGAAACAAGATAAAGTAAAATCCACTTCAAAATGTTCTGTTCCAGATTGTTTTTTTCTCTTGCCTTTCAGGGCTTCCGTTTAACCCCAACAGATGTCACTTAAAAGCTCTTGATTACACTAGATAAACTCAGTAAAACTCATAAGCACCTTAGACACATCAGTAAACATCAAAACCCCAAATTCAGATATCCCAAGTGTTTTGCAAAAAACCCTTTTCCTAACTTTGCCAGGCCTGCAGCCATTGTTGATCTTCAATTTGGAAAAGCTGAGTCATCTACAAAGTTCAGGAAAGCTTGGCTTGTAGCTGAATGGCCTAGTCTGGAAACTGGCGATGTCCCTTTAGATGCTATCTATCTATCTATCTATCTATCTATCTATCTATCTATCTATCTATCTATCTATCTATCTATCTATCTATCTATCTATCTATCTATCTATCTATCTATCTATCTATCTATCTATCTATCTATCTATCTATCTATCTATCTATCTATCTATCTATCTATCTATCTATCTATCTATCTATCTATCTATCTATCTATCTATCTATCTATCTATCTATCTATCTATCTATCTATCTATCTATCTATCTATCTATCTATCTATCTATCTATCTATCTATCTATCTATCTATCTATCTATCTATCTATCTATCTATCTATCTATCTATCTATCTATCTATCTATCTATCTATCTATCTATCTATCTATCTATCTATCTATCTATCTATCTATCTATCTATCTATCTATCTATCTATCTATCTATCTATCTATCTATCTATCTATCTATCTATCTATCTATCTATCTATCTATCTATCTATCTATCTATCTATCTATCTATCTATCTATCTATCTATCTATCTATCTATCTATCTATCTATCTATCTATCTATCCCTGTTAAAAGTTAGTTTTTCCTCTCCACTGTCGCTACAAGCATGCTTAGTGTGAGGGATTGCTGAAGAATCAATGAGTCGATGCAATCAGCTGGTTTTCCTTAGATAGAAAACTTTGAATCAATCTGACTGGATGATCTGGTGAACTGGAAAGTGACCTGAGATGACATGATGTGAATTGGAGATATAGAAATAAACTGAATTAAACTGAATTTAGCTATGCAGCTTCTGGCTCTGGGCTTGCTTGTTCAGATGGTACCCCCGCCCCCCATGTGGCCTTCCCTCTTCAGAGCCTTGGGAAATGAAAATGTGTGAGAGCATTTGCAAAGCCTTTATACTAAGTACAGCAGAGGTACGTCACATGTCCCAGTTAGTCTCAGTTCCTTCTTTAATGAACCCCAGTGGGCCTCAGCAGATGGCCGCTCACACTGAGCCTGGTTCTGCTGGAGGTTTCTTCCTGTTCAAAGGGAGTTTTTCCTCTCCACTGTCGCTACAAGCATGCTCAGTGCGAGGGATTGTATTTTAGTCAATGAGTCGATGCAATCAACTGGTTTTCCTTAGATAGAAAACTTTGTATCAATTTGACTGGATGATCTGGTTGAACTGTAAAGTGCCTTGAGATGACATGTGTTGTGAATTTGGCGCTATATAAATAAACTGAATTGAATTGAATTAATGTTGTCTTTGCAGAGGGACTGCAGCTTAGTTTAGAGATTAGAGCAAAGCATTTTGCTCCACCAGTATTGCTTATAGCATAGCATGTTAAACCATAACACTGGTGATATGTTAACACGGACATCACCCATCTGAACAAAAATGCATCTTGAAATCAGGCAAGTTGGAACATTGCCATCATGTTTGGCTCAGTCGTAATGAATTTGTATTCTGATTGTGATGGATGGTTTATGTTGATCCATAATCCAATCAGCATCTATCTAAAGCCGTTTAGATAATGTCATTCAAGTCTTTGCAAACAGATCTGACTGCACAGGATCGCTAAGCAGCACAGAAATTGGAAGGATGTTAATTTCTCTCATCCTGTAAATCAGGAACAGCAACAGAAGGAGCTGTTTAGCCTTAATTATCGAAAGAAATGAAGCTTCAGCTGCTCTCCAAACCTGCTGCTGGACCGTTCTGGGTGCTCAGAGCAATCAAAATAACACTTCCCTGTTTGTTTTTTTTGTTTTTATCTCTGCAGTAGAAACAGTTGTGAAACAGTTCCTCTGTGTTTGTTTTTAGGGAAATAAGACACCTCTGAATGTCCAAGAGCCTCAGATTACAGCCTGCGGGAAGTAAGGGCACATCATGACATCATTATCTGGTTTATAGATGCTGAATTCAGATGAAACCTTCTTTTTCTTATATTCACACATATTTCAGTCTAGTCTCCGATGTAATCATAGCTTGCGGAAATGTACCTTCTATTAATGTGGATGATGTGGCACTCCACTTCCTTCAGACTGTTAGACCTTGATTTTCAAATGAAATAGAAAGTTTCCTCTCATCTGAAAAGAGGCCTTCAGGTTACTGAGCAACAGTCCAATTCTTTTTCTTCAGAGCAAGGGTCCGTTTGTAAGGGATGCTCTGTGTCTAGTGGCTCTTGATGATATTACTTCTGTCTCAGTGCGCTCCTTCAGAAGCTCCAATCACCTTTTTCTTCCATTTAGTTTTCCATAGCAGGTCTATTTTTTTCTAGACAAACTAAGGTTCTAGTTTAGAAATGCATCCAATTTGGGATTTTCAATATCTATAAGCCGTAACCATGAAAATTAATAGTTGTCCGAGTTTTCTGGAGTGTAATTGGGGTCTGTTTTCGAGAAGCATCCCGCTGCAGCCTGCTGCCCACATCAAGGACAGCCATATTGGAAATGCTGATGTAACAGGGGAGGGAAGCACATAGACATATATGAAGATATATATAAAGATATATGTAAAGATATGTTTTCATCTTAATTGTGAAAAGTTATCCCTCGAGCCCTGACGTCAATAGTCAGTCAATTTAAACAAAAAAACGCCGCACAGTGCTGAGGCATCATTAGTGTGTTCAGCTTGAATCAGCAGGTTTGAGTAGCAGGTCGACCGCCCCAATATGGCGGCCGTAATTCCTGCGCAGCGACAGCCAATGCGGGGTCTACTCATATTATGTCTATGGGGAAGCACATTGCGCCGAAGATTATTTCTTGTCAAATAAACTTTCTAAAACCTTCTTTCCAGGTTGAAGTTACATCTAAAGTTTTAAATTAATTCGTTTTGGTTTTGCAAAAATTGGATATTTAAGGGCTTTGGAGCACAGTTTATTAATCGATTGCAATTGGTACTACCAATTTAATTTATGTTTTATGACATTTGTTTGTGATAGGGTTTGAGGATAGATAAATACATCTTCATAATAATTCCTTATTGTTGTTTGTTTTAGACTGTTTGTTACTAATGTTATTTTATCATCTGAAAATAAGATTTAATAAAGATTTAAAAATAAAAAGGACATACCTGGTGACAGACATACCATGTGACATAACACATTTTTTGGGGCATTTCTCTCACCAGCACCTATAGGCAAGAGCGGTCAGCATTTCCAATATGGCTGTCCTTGATGTGGGCGGGGCTTGATGTCAAGCCCCGCAGGCTTCAGGAGAAGGTCCTGTAGATGCTTATTCATAGAAATTTGGCTTGAAGCTTTTGTTTATTATCAGTCAAGCAAATAATTGGGTTTGAACATTTGAAAGAACATTAAGATTATGCCATCTTTAAGTCCAGCAAAAAAAAAAAATACTACTAAATTGGTAGCCATTCAAAATTTCCCCACTTTCCTTGATGGGCCCTTGGCTGGTCTTTGGCTCTCAATCTTTGTAAACTATTCTTCCTCTCATATTTTTTGGACATTAAGATCTAAAGAGAAGCATCATCTTCTGGTCAGAACCTGTAAATCAGTGAAAGGGTGGAGTCAGAGTAAAACAATTTGCACGCCCATGAGAAGAATGGGGTCACTCCAAAGGTTGGAAGTTGGTTGGAAGGGATTTTGCTGGAGTTGCAGGGAAGTGGGCTGCAATTCGGCTGCCTTTTGACAGGGAATGGCTGCTACTGTACTACTACTAATAATAAATTGTGATTTGTTGCTGAATACCAAGCACCAGAAATACAGATTGAGTTTTCATTTCCCTGAAAAAAACAGAACATCAGTATTTCCCCACCTCCTGGTGGTTTCCAGCGTTCTTAACTGTAATTTTCAACGCTTTTATCAATTGGTTCCATTTTTCAGCAACAATACAAATGTAGCCGTTGATGCACCAAAAGAGGGAAAGAATATCAGAAGATTGCTGTTATTATTTCCACATCAACACGATAATTTATCCCTAAAAAATCCAGGTAATTGTTGTGCTAACCCATCGTCTATAGTTTTTATTAGAATATATTATATAGTCATATGTTGAAAGCACATTGTCGGCATCAGGCCCCCCTCATAGACATATTTCTGATGGACCATACATCTAGATAAATATATAATTTTCCATGGCTTTGACACTGACTGCAGGTATTTCTGCTGGTGTTTAAAAGTGTTTTTCCACATAGTTGCTGAATGTAATATATTCCGTAAAGACGGCAGTTCTAAGCACCTTTGCAGAGAAATGTGGTCTATCTGTGCTTTTTGGATCCACACAGCCATTTGTCAGAAAGTGTAGGTAATTGCTCCACTAAATAAGGTCTTATGTTTGCTCTATGGTCCGGGTCTAATGCTTACCTGCCCACTGAAAACAGCCGCAGCAGTGAATAGATGCTCTCTGTCTCTGGGAAGCTGACAGAAAATGACAGCAGTCCCTGCTTCAGTAGCTATTTCTTTGGATGGAATCACACAGGATGCTTCCATCTGGGAGTGTCAGGAACTAAACACTGTGTTTCTGCTCAAATGGTTTCTTTCTGGAACTTTTCCATTTATCTCACCCCTGACACAGCGACACTCCACCACTAAATGCTCATTTTGAAGAGCCGTTGACCCGGGGGGGGGGGGGGGGGGGGGGACATCTGACATCTTTAAGGTTTCTAAACTTTTAGCTTTACAGACTTCCTATACCTCCTGCTGCTGAAAAAGATCACGTGTAAGGCCAAGATAGAAAAAAACCAAACCAGATAAAGATTGAATTAAATGAAAAAGCTTATTTCATAAAATGTATAAGATTTATATCTGGCAGTTACGAGTCTGTTCCTCAGGCCACCAACAGTAGTTAGAAGATATGCAAGAAAAGTATAAGAAACTAGTTAAGCAGCACAAAAATAATCTTCCATACAGGTTTATTTTGACATTTTTAAATAAGGTTCTAAGAAGCTAATACATAGGCTTGCTAATAGCTCCTCCACCCATCAGGCACAGAGGCCATAATGTATGAAAGGGACCTTTATTAACCTTCAGAGATCTCATTTATAAATATCCATTAATCACCTTCAAGCAAATGTTCTTAAAACAAAAAAAATTTGCGATCCTTCTCACCAACTCTGACCCATCCATACGGATACGTGTATTTGGGGGAGAGCGGAGACTGGTGACACAGATTGTGACTGAGGTGAGGAACTGAGGCTGGACTGGAGCTCTGTTCGAAATTCATGGGCTGCATCCTCCAAGGACGCGGTCTACCTAGACTGGATCCTTCCAAGTCCTTGAAAATAAGGAGACCGGAAGAGTTTTGGCTGTGAATTCAAACAGGTCTATCCTTCTGCGGGTTATGCTCTGTTGCTTAGCAACCATGAAAGTTGACACACAAAGCAGGAAAAGAATGAATACAGAAGTTTTCTAAACTGTTTGTTTATTTATTTATTTTTTATTATAAAGTGAACAAAGACTGATGAGAATCCAGAGTGGAATAAAGGTTCCAACCACCAGCAGCAGGAACCAATCAAATCAAATGTAATGATAGAAACCTTAGTCAGTTAAATAACCTGCTGCTGTCATTCTGCACATCTCTGATGTTGCTGCTATTTTCAAATATCCATCACTGTAAAAATGTCCATAGCTGCATATTGGTTATTTATTCCCCAGTTTCATATTGTTAAAACACTTTACAGAGTTGTATTTTTTTATATTTTAACTTCCCTATTATGTTATTCTTATACATTTTTCTAAGGTCCTCATTTGTGTGACCATTTTCAATAATCTTTCTGCTGCTGTAAAATCTGCCCATTGTGGGACAATAAAGGGATTTTCTATTCTATTCTATAAAAGGGGCAGAAATACATTAGTAAATCTAAACAATGTATGTATATAAAATAAATCTGCAAAATCTCTAATATTCAACAACAAAAATACTTAGTTAAGCATATTGTGCGAAACAGCAATAAAAAGATAAAAATCCTATCAGATTTATAGTCCCCTCTCTGCAGATATATTAGAATCTGTCTTTAAATTCCAGCCAAACCCATTTACACAGTAACAGATAAACACCTTTAGATAAATCAAACATTACCGCCACATATCTGACTCAATAACCATTAAAACAACTATTTTCATTAATCTCAGACGGAATTATTCACTGACTGGATTATATTAAGCTGAACTTCCAAATTTCACCACTGTTCGGCGCCAAGTAACATTTCCTCTGATCATGGCTTGCTCGGTCTCGCAATGAATCCTGGGTAAACCAAGGACAGAGAGGATACATCGGACCCGTCCTTCAAATCGGGCAAAAAGAAGGACGCATTTTAAGGCCGCATAACGAGGACTCTTGAAATCGGACCAGACCGTGCTATGACGTAATTGTCCTTCAAATCTGGCCTTCTAAGGATGCGTCCTAAGTTTTCGAACAGAGCATAGGTCTTAACAGGGGAACAGAAGACGTTGCCTATTCAGCCAGGCCAACAATTCCTCCTTTCAGAGACATAAACAGGCATGGGGCATTGCAGGATAATAAAAGAGGCCAAACGACCTCCATTCCAAAGGGTGGACCCATTTGTCCGTGTGACAGCCCTGCTGTGCTGTCGGGTGAGCACATGTGTTATCTGCCTCAATTAACACTATCAATTAAGGTCCTCTAGGTGGGAGGCGCTTCCATTATGCGGCCACCTGGTGGCTATTTAAGAAGCGCCGTTCCATCTAGGAGCAGACGACGTGGGCGTGGGTCGTAGCGTTGGTGGTGTCCCCTGCTTGAGAGGCGCGTCTCCTGGTTGAAGCAAGCACGCCGCAGACAGCCATCCAGTCCAGTCCGGACCAGGCTGGGGATCCGACTACCATCTGAGCTGCCGTCTGATGCCGACACATACTTCATTCTTCTGATTCTGCTAAATAAATGCCTTTTTATAGGCTTAAAACACTGCCTGCTTCCGTGTCCCACCAGTTTTTGGTGCGACCAGTCAAGCCGGGTCGTAACAAATGGTGGCTTGTCCAAAAACTGTACTTATACAGTTTGGAAATTTGTTTGTTTGGCTGCATGATGTGTTTCATTCACATTTTTCCTGTTTGTAGGAGTGAGCAGTGACGTCACCGTTGTAGGTGGGGCACGGTTTGTTAACCAGTTTGTGGGCAGCTGTGGCATGTTTGGTTGAGTGATCCAATGTGCAGGTGAGTGAAATGTTTTTTGAGGCCTGTGCATTAATGTTGGTTCTGCTTTAGTGATCGTGTCTCCTGCTAGGATAAGTGGTGCTGTCGCTTCAGACTTCACCTGTTTGTTTTGTTAGTGTCATGGTGGTTTGCGGTTGGCGTTCACTGTGCAAGCAGTGATCTCGGGGGCAGTCCAGGAGATTAATTTCTTGCTGGTCTGGTGCTTAATAAACCCGCCGCCAATCCACGTGAAGAGCCAGGAATTAGTTAGGCAGGTGAGTCGTGACAGGCAGGTAAAGTATAGTGGGGACATGGTTGCTTTGGGCCTGTTGTGCACTTGTTTCAATTTACTTTCACTTTACGCTGTTTTTGCCGTTTAGCTTGGATGTTTTTTCCTGGGCGCATAACTACAGTTTTGCTTTAAAATTGAGTTTGATTTGGATGGCTTCGTTGCTGAACCTTCTTTGGAGAAGTTTAGTGTTGCTACTAAAAACGATCTCATAGCTCTCGCTGCTCATTTTGAAGTACCTGTGGTTAAGCAGGAGAAGGAGATTATTAAAAGCGACTGTATGCCGCTCTATATGAGCAGAAAATTTTTCCACCTCCAGAATCAGCTTCCCAGGGTGAAGTTGGGACGTTTCACGCTGAGGTGCGTAAAATGGAATTGGAATTGGAGATGTTTAGAGCTGCAGCATGAAGTTGAGATGCGCAAATTGGAATCGGAGGCAGCTGGCAGACGCGACTGCGCGCGTTTCCGTTGAGCAGGCCAGCGGTTCTGTTGGGGCTGAATTTGACATGAATAAATGCATTCGCTTGATTCCGCCATTTAGTGAGTTGGATGTGGATAAATATTTCATCCTGTTTGAACGTGTGGCAAAGACACTGAAGTGGCCTAAGGAGGTTTGGTCGCTGCTTCTGCAGTGCGTGTTTACCGGTAAAGCGCAGGAAGCTTATGCCTCGCTGTCACATCATGACAGTTTAAATTATGATAAAGTGAAGAGTGCAGTGGAAAAAAGCTTTTGAACTCGTGTCTGAGGCATATAGACAAAAATTCTGACGCTATAAAAAGCCGACTATCAAAGTTACACTGAATTAGGTCGGGTTAAAACTGCTTTGTTTGATCGGTGGTGCGCTGCACAAAATGTTAAAAACTTTGATCAGCTCCGCGACTTGATTTTGTTGGAGGGGTTTAAAAATTGCTTACCGGAAAATATTGCAACCTACATTAATGAGCAGAAAGCTAAGAACGTGTCAGAGGCTGCAGTGTTGGCGGACGAGTACGTGCTGACTCATAAGGATTATTCAGGCCCTGCAGGTTTTAAACAGCATTTTGGTCAAAATATGAGCCGCAGTGATCGGGTTGGTGTTGCTCATCAACTGGAGGCGAGACAGTTTAAAAATCCACTGGTTCGGGATGATGAGCGGGTTTGTCATTTCTGTCACAGACGCGGACACATTAAAGCAGATTGTCATCGGCGAGATAACGCATCACGACCAGGTGTGTCCGAAAATAGACATGGAAAATCCCTTATCTCTGCTAACTGTTTAGCATGACCTGCAGTTAAGTGAGCCAATAACGTATTCAACTTTCCCAAAGTTTCAGAGTTCTTAAGACGCCCATGAATCAGAGAACTATCCAACCCATCCACATCACAGTCATCCCCCACAGGTGACAGTCCGCTGTCCGTGGTGCTGAAAGTCTCGCTCCTCCAAGCAAGATTACCACCGCACATGGAGGCGTAGCAACATTACACTGTGACGGAAATAAATCATCACCAGCATAATATGATTTTAATGTGTTGACATGACACAACTTTCTCCGCTCCGGCATAGATATTAAATAATTCTGATGGGAAACCCGTTCCAGAACTGTAAATGGACCAGTGAATTTCGCCTGAAAAGGAGAAGTCAGAATTGGACACAAAGCCAACACTTGATCACCCGGCAGAAATGTGCAAACCTCCACATCTCGATCAAACAGACGTTTCATTTTTTTCTGCGCCACAGCCAACTTCTCTTTAACGAGTTCCCGTGCTGAATACAAACGTCTTCTAAAACCATTAACATAATCCTCCAAGTTTTTGGGTGGAACAGGCTCTTTCAGCCCGTCCGCCACCACAGCCAAAGGACCCTTAACGGTGTGTGCAAAAACCAGCTCATTTGGACTAAACCCGGTGCTTTCCTGGGTTACCTCCCTGGGGGCCAACATCAGCCAAGGCAATCCGTCCTCCCAGTCACCTGCCAGTTCTGTACAGTAAGCGCGCAGGAGAGACTTCAGAGTCTGGTGGAAACGCTCTAACGCCCCCTGACTCTCTGGATAATATGCTGTTGCTTTAATGTGTCCCACCTGTAGGTGTTTCAGAACCTGACTGAACAAATGTGATGAGAAATTAGTGCCTTGGTCAGACTGTATTACTATAGGGATTCCAAACAATTCCTCCTAACAACCCCCCTTTCAGAGACATAGACAGGCATGGGGCATTGCAGGCTAACAAAAGAGGCCAAACGACCCCCTTTCCAAAGCGTGGACCCATTTGTCCATTTAAATTTGCATGTTTTCGAAACAAAAACAAGGCTTTGTTGGGCTGCTGTATAAAGCCTCGAACTCACCACTATTTCTGACATCTGTTTGATTATTTCAAACGTCTTCAAACTTTGGAACAAAGTCCAGTGTATTTTTTTTTTACTTTTTTGGAATTCAATCAGATCCTTAAATTTTAAAGCTTTGTGCTAAATAAAAAGCTTATTTGTATGGTCCCTTTGCTGATGGTACCTTTACCAACAATAATTTTATTCAACAAATTTGATCCAGATTGGTTTGATATGCGTTTCTCCACACCAGTTAAAGTAAGTCATGTTACTGTAGAGATGTAAATCTGTCTTTTGGACATCTCTTTGATTTGTGTCTCTGCTTACCTTTTCCCTACTCTTTGTCTTGCAGGTCATCTCAAGCTGACATGAGGATTGGAGGTTTCACTGACCGCTGCTTTTCAGTTTTAGTGGAAAATGAAGCTAAAGGAGAACATCAATCACACACTGACCTTTAAAGCTGTGGCTGAGCTGGTGGTTCCAGTCTGATTCAGAGAAGACATTTGTAAGATTATCTCCTTTCTTCTTCCATGTCCTTGTTTGTTATAAAAAACAAGCCAGTTAACCAATTTAATTAATTATGTTTTTACTTCTTAACTCAATGAGAAACTACATATTTTGTCTTTTTTCAGTCTTAAACATTTTGGTATTATTTCCTGCATTAAATGCAGCCAAGACATGTCCTTATAAAGGTCACAGGTATTCTTGAAGAGTGGAAAGGGAATAAAATTATTTAAAGCATTCAGTTCACACTCCTGTCTAGTGATGTAACTTCAGATTGTTTGCTAATCGTTGACTAAAATAAAAACAGAATGAGATGAGTGGCTGCTCACATCTAAGAAACATTTCAGGATAAATTGCAGAGCTCTGAAAGTAATGCGGTTGTGTTTGAAATGTGTCATGCTTTTATTTCTGTTTAAGTTTTGTCTTTGAGTTTTTATTGTTTTATTTCCAGTATGTATTATTGTAGTTATTTTTGAATGAAATTAAGTTCTTATGTATTTCTTGTTTGCCCTCTGCTGCCCTCTTGTGTCAGTCTCCTTCTCCTTGATCCCTTCTAGTCTCCTCTGTCCACACCTGCTCTTAATCTGCTGATTAGCCTGGTCTTTGTTTCTGCCTCCCATATATACACGTCCTGTTCAGTCACTGTTTGCAATGAAAACTCAAAGAGAAAACTTAACTGAGAACACATGAAAATTGCACAGTAAAATTTTTACCAATATAGAAATGTTAGGCATCACTGGAAAGCTTAGATTCTCCACATTTCAACCATCAAGTTAATTTTATGGGCACAGCGGGCACCAAAACACAATTAACACAGATATTGCAGAACCAAAACCATGAAAAAATAATTTACTTCCTTCCTTCCTTCAAGCATACATATATACATATATATATATAATCCTGACAAGATGAATCATTTTCATATATTTAGAAATTGTAAAAAAAAATGTTCAGCTTGCTTATAAATCCAAGGAACACATCTTGCTGGCCTGTATGAGCTGGTTGCTCTGCCCGGATCCTTCAGATCGAACCTGGCAAAAACTAAATAACTCAATAAAAGTGTTAAATCTCCTGTGTCTCTGTTCATTTTGTTTTCAATATTTCCTTTTTCATCAGTGGAAGCACGCTTGATGAGTAATAATAATGGGTTGTGGGACCTCTGCGTTAAAAAAAACAAATCAGAGAGAGTCACTGCCCTGGGGGGAAACCCAGCAGAGATGTGAGCATGAACAGCTTTGTTTGAAGCTTTTCATGACTTTACAGTAGGGAAACAGATGTTTTTTAAGAGCTATTTTATGGTCAACGAACTTTAAAGCTACAGGTTTTGTTTATTACAATTCAGTATTACTAGATTATTGTACAAATTAATCAGAGAAAATTGATGATTAACTGAAAACTGTCAGATGATGAAGGGAAAATGTAAACATCATTTTCACAGGAGAACAATAAACAGTATATGCTGCAGCCTAAACTAAGCTGTTCACCAATACAAGTTCCTTAAATTATTCCTTAAATCCTACTGATTTACTTTCATAATACAAAAATGGAAAAAACATAATGCTAATTTGTTTTATTGTATAACATGAATGTCAGGAGAATGGTGATGAGGATGATGATGGAGGGAAATATAATCAGTAAAGGAAGTAATGCAACACTTTGGCCGTAGTACAACATGCTCCTCATTTTACCAGCGTGGGGCCAATATTTATTGTTTTTTATTTACGTGTTTATTTAAACAGGGACAGTGCACACTAATAAACATTTCTGTAAATGAGCCAGTGTTAGCTAAGTAGCTAATTTTCAACTGTAGTCCCTGGGCAAGGTTTAAAATGCCAACATAATAAAACAACAACATTAAAAATTAGTGCAAACAATAAAATAAAATACATAGTTAGTAATCTACATAAAAGTTGGACATTGATCTGTAAAAAAAAAGACATTATTACAAATATAAGATTTAAAAAGCATTGACAAAAGTGCATCAGACAGGCAGACAGAAGTTATTGATTATGATTACAGGTTTGATTCTCCTGTGTGTTTATGTGTTTATTTGTGTGGGTAGTTGGGCAGCCTGCTTGTTGCCACACTGTGTTCCTGCTGAATGATTGGGGCCCTGCAGAGCCAACACCTACAACCAGAACCTAATGCAGTAAATTGTTTCTTTGTTTAATGTCTGAGTAAGCCGAGCAGCAGTGGGCTACAGAGCAGCGACTCAGCACTTTTTACTATATTTTGTGTGTGAGTGCTTTTCATGACTAGACAAATATTCAAGCACTCCATCGACCACACTTAATATTCCTAACAGATGGCTCCTGTAAAATGCCTCCGAACACAAACACAGGATGGCCCTCAGTGTTATTAAAGCTAGTTTCTAAATACAGTTGTCACCTTTAAGCTATTTAACAGAGAGAAATCGATTCTAATTAGTTTGTTTATTCATATCTAAATTATTCATCACTGTGATAACTAATCAAACGTTTACTGAGATGGCTGCAGGTTTTCTTTATTCACCCTCAAGAGAGCTGGTTTTAACGTGCTTTCATATTATAATAAAACGTATGATTCCAGAGTACAGTGAGGGAGCCTTGTGGGTTAATTATTCAATATAAAAGCCAAATGACAGAATGTCTTAAAGTAGAGTGATACACCTGACCTCTTTCCAAAAAAGCAAAAAAAAAAAGACTTTGTTTTTTGTCATGATCGGTTTTACAAATCTGACCCACATGCAGAGAAACCACTCAGAGAACACGGGAAAAGGTTAACAGGTTTATTGAGGTAGCGTACAGGTGTTGGATCTGGTACTCATTGAGCTGGTGAACCGGAACTGGAAGTCAGAAGGGAAGTTCAGAGGTCAGTTCAGGGACCATAGGAATCTTGGATGTTGTTAGATAATGCTGAAATGGGACTTAAGTTTGAGGGGGGCTAGTCAGTCCTTGAATCCAGTCTGTGTGGGGGAATCCAGAGAATAGTGCACACGTTGGAGGACGGACAGGTAGACAAGCGTTGGACCCGGAGGAGTAATGGAGCGGACTGTCACTCAGATTTCCGATGGGAACTTGAACGGATCATGTGGAGGTTTTCCCCTGCTCAGTATGTAAAAGGCTTTTTGCCTTAAGATATCATCGTCCAAAATGTAATAATTAATATTCTAGTAAAGACTAGTTCTTAGCTACAGGAAAGAAATACCAAACACGTATAGATTTATACAAATAAATGTTTAGCCTGGAGCATTTTCCTGATGGTTCCCATTTTACTGATGGTAAATGATTTTTTATTTTATTTTTTTATTTTGATATTCAGCATTTAGCATCCCTTTATTTGAAAAGCTTAAAGTCCATGAAAATATGAAATAATTTGACAGCTTTTCCTTAAACGACCTGTGAATAAGTCTCTCCAGACTGAAGATTTCTTTCTGCTAAATATCATAAAACCGCTGTCAGCATCTTGGAACACACTTCACTTCAACTTACGGGTAGAAAACCCATTTTGTCCTATTTTCTGTTACTTGAGAACGTTTCTTCCACATGAATGAAATCAGGTGTCTTTTCATAGCAGTGAATCCCTCTCTATGAATGTGGATTTCCAATGTGTTCTCTGCTCAGCGTACACATACCTGATGATGAAGCTGCTAGGTGTGCACTGTTTCCTAAGCAAACTCATCTCTACGTCTTTCTTTTCCATTCTGGAAATGAGTTTTGTGTAAAGAATCGAGCGAATTCTAAGGACCATCTGGATGATTTATTTTCAATAGCAGCTTTATGAAAGAAAAATGGTTTTAAGATGAATTACAAGTAATTACATTCCGACAATAACCTCTTTTTATGAACTAAGTGATCAAATAAATTGTAAAGCAGACCTGGAACGCAGGTTGGCTTACATCCTCTTCAAAATAATTTCAGATCAGATAAATTTGCCACAATTAAGCACATCTTTTCCCACCATACATTTTAAAGTCTGGACTTGAACTTTGCCGTCGTAACTCCTTGAATGTTTTGTATTTTTAGCCTCTCTGTTTACTGTAGAATGGCTGAGTTGTTCATGATCAATATAATTAGAACAACTTCAGCAACTTTCTCCTGCGGATCTACAGGCCCATCTCAAATCTCCCTTTATCAGTAAGATTATTGTGTAAGGATAATTATCATTGATAATGTGTGAGTTTATTACCCCAATATTAGCTGCCTGTTGCATGTCAGAACTAATGTTTTCCCGAGTAGTTAATCTAATTAGACCAGCTCCTGGGTCCGGCTATATACAGTTATAATCTATAATCTGTATTGATCTAAAAACAAAGTGTACATTTTGATAAGCTGGACACATGGATATCTCCTCATCTGCAAACGTGTTTGATGTACTGATGTGACGATGTGGCAGAATGGAGATGTAAAAAATACTTCTCTAACTGTTCATCTGGGCCGCTTCATGAGAAGTGACCCCGGTTGGTGAGCAGCTGCCTTCTGTAACACTTAGCAACTTCTCTGATCTGAGTAAGATTATAATTTCTATCAAAATCTGTTGTTCTGTCTCATGGTTATTTAATACGGTACATATATGTTATGAAGTGTTATTTAAAGAGTTTGTCCCGAGAGAATTCTTTTCAGGAAAAAGGACTCAGAGAGAGAAAGCTTTGAGGCGTAAACACAGAGTTTTCCTTTAAGAGTTGGAAAAAGCTGTGCTTCAGCTGCTTAGAACTGTCCTAACGATGAGCAATTGCTTCAATGACTTTCTGCAGGCTTCTGTAAAGCTATTTAATGACATCATATTGTTCTGTCATATTTTTTTTATCTTTAATGGCATCTTGCTTTAACTCTTTGTACTCTTTAAGCTACTGGAACCAGAATTTCCCTGAAGGTTATCCCAAGGGAAAAATAAAATTGAAATCCAAATTTCTTGCAAAAATGTGACCTGGATCTAATCTTTTCATGACAGTCTGAACATCTCAGATCCGATGTTTTCCAATGCGACCCAGGCTACTTGGCTCTGTGGTCTGAATTCGATACGAATCTGATCTTTTCAAATGCAACCTGTTTCCGAACGGCCAGGTCGCATTAATACCCGACAAGGTCATTATTCTGCAGCTTGCTACACAGAAGCGGCAAGAAAAACAACAACCATTGCGGACGATGATGTATAGAGTAGTATTTATATAGAAAGGATTGAGTTTTTAAGGTTGGGAAAGATCGCTAGATGCGCTCCAGCACTACCACCCATGTTTACTTCTGTAAACGCACACTGGTTTGCTACGTTATTGCATCCTCTACTGCGCATGTGTGACACTTAAGCTGAATGAATGCAGCTCACACAGGAGATAACATACAAGTCGCATATATTTGGAAATGTGAACGGGAACGCAAAAATGATTGGATTTCACAAAGAAATCGGAATTTAGCATGAAGGCCTGCAGTGTGAACGTAGCCTAAGTCTCAAAGTCTAAAAATAGATTCAGCATTTTCTAACAGGATGCATGGATTTGATATTGGCCAGTAGTCAGTTAGAACAACAGGATTATGTTCTTTTCATTAAGAAGCAGAAACTGACATCCGAACTCAAGGACTCTGTTTATTTATTCGTAGATGAAAAATAATTTTAAGACGCTATTGAGTGCCCTTTAAAAAAAAAAAAAGTAATGCTCTATCATGTCTGATCCGGAAGTTTTTTTTTGTAGGGTCGTATGCATTTGCTTCAATGTGAAAGGAACAAAAAGGAACAAAACTGAAAGTGTCTCCAGAAACAGTGAAGGGTCTGCACAGCATATGCAGTCACAGTGGCTGCTCCTCTGTATTCAACCAACGATGCATTTACAAAATGTTTATTCAAATCATTTTAGAACTTAGTTCTATCATAAAAACACTCCTAAATTTGTTTTAAAATAAGCAAGAAAATACTAATGAAGCAGGTAATGAATTTCAGAGAACAGACAGTGAAAATGTTTCTATGACAAAGACATCCAACGTGGCTTTCTTCATTAGCAATTTGAATACATTTTTAAATTTTTTTTATACCAAGGTTATTTAGCACAGAGTCTCAGTTGAAAGAATAAACTGTTTCTTAAGTAGCACATTAATTAAATGGAAGACAGATTTGCAATTAAAGTTGGAGCCAGTTGTGCCTTCCTTGTATTATAAGCTTTTTAACATACACATTAGTTCAGCATTCAGCTCTGGTTGGCATCAGCAGCTGGGCTCTTTTAATTCTTAATTATGGGTTTATATTAGTTTAGGAAAAGACTATTTATGATCCAAATCCCGCTGTGCTAAAACAGATTTCGAGTGAACTCATTTAGAGAAAAAGTCTGAAAAAGTAGATCAGTTTGTTTGAGCAGGAAAGATAAATCTTCGAAATCTTTTGCTTTCTTTTACTTCATTTTCTTCAAAGTTATCAGCTCAATACTCCCGGATTTGAATCATTATATGAATCTACATGTTTTGAAATGTGAAAACAGTTGACTTCTGTTAATTCAATTCAATTTCAATTCAGTTTATTTCTTTTTCACCAATTCACAACATGTAGAGGCACTTTAAAGTTCACCAGATCATCCAGTCAGATTGATTCAAAGTTTTCTATCTAAGGAAAACCAGCTGATTGCATCGACTCATTGACTCAAATACAATCCCTCACACTAAGCATGCTTGTTGCGACAGTGGAGAGGAAAAACTCCCTTTGAACAGGAAGAAACCTCCAGCAGAACCAGGCTCAGTGTGAGCGGCCATCTGCTGAGGCCCACT
Source organism: Cyprinodon diabolis (assembly GCA_030533445.1). Taxonomy (NCBI): domain Eukaryota; kingdom Metazoa; phylum Chordata; class Actinopteri; order Cyprinodontiformes; family Cyprinodontidae; genus Cyprinodon; species Cyprinodon diabolis. The sequence goes on from CM060083.1 coordinate 43,874,835, forward strand.
GGGGTTCAAGGAGACAGAAGCAGACATAGAAAAAGAAGCATAGATACAAAAGGGTTCTGAGCCATCTCCTATGTCAGAGGATGAAAGAGAGCAAATCCAGTTAGTCTCAGTCAGAGAAACAGGACTATACTGAAAAACAGGCCGATCTCCAACATCTAGAAACAAAGGTGTTGATTAAATTAACCTCTTTGAGCAATTGTTGAAAATCTGTTCCTCTAAACCGAAGTGAAATAACTTTTTTTTCACTTTTACCCGATGTATTCCAGCATCCAGCTGCCATGCACGTGGGCATTGTCAGTTTCACTATAGCTCTGCTGAATTTCAATGGTGAAGTCCTCTAGAAATCTTCAATAATTGTTGTTGATTGCAGATGTGTCTAGTAGTTCCCATTGATTTAGCTTGGAAAGGGGGGAGAATGGCGCTAGGCTTACCGCACCGTGACGTCACTGCTGGACGATGGCAGGAGGGAGGGGCTACTAGATTTGGCCACTCCCAGACTCAGTGATCGCGATGAAAATTATTATTATTTATTGATTCAGAGGCTCAGGTTCGCTAACCAAACTTGGCTAACACTGCAGCGTCGAAGCAAGGTCTAGCAGCTGCTTATGAAGGCCGTTCTCCTGATGAGCTGATGAGCGTCAGCTGAGCTGGGGGGCTCCAGCCCAGGAGGATCCACAGCGCACTCTGCTGGAGAAGGTGGAGAATCTCCAGATCCCAACAGTACCCCCCTCTCAACGACCGCCTCTCGACGGTCCCGAGGAAGTGGACGGGAGGGAACTCTCATACTCCTCAATCAATGAAGGATCGAGGATGTAAGAGCCAGGAACCCAGGAGCGGTCCTCCGGACCGTAGCCCTCCCAGTCGACGAGGTACTGCCATCCGCGACCTCGCCGATGGGAGTCCACGATCCGGCGAACTGTGTATGCCGGATGACCTTCGATGTCCAGGGCGGGTGGAGGGGAGTCGGATGGTGGGCAGAAAGGACTGGAAATGACAGGTTTCAACTGGAAGACATGGAATGTGGGGTGGATGCGAAGGGAAGGAGGCAAATGTAGGCGGACAGCAGAGGGATTGATGATTCGATCCACCTTGTAAGGACCAATGAACCTCGGGGAAAGCTTCCTGGACATACCTTTCAGGGGTATGTCCCGGGTCGACAGCCAAACCTCTTGGCCAGGGGTGAAGTTGGGAGCCGGACGTCTCCTAGAGTCCGAAAACCTCTTGGTAGACAAAGAGGAACGGGTGAGGGCAGTGATGGTCTCCTTCCAAATAGTTTGGAACAACGGATGTGATGATGGACAGATCTTACAGATATCTCTCTCTCGTCTGCAGGAAAGAGTGGAGGCTGATAACCTAGAGACACTTGGAAGGGAGACAGACCAGTGGAAGCAGATCTGAGAGAGTTGTGTGCATACTCAATCCAGGTTAAAAATTGACTCCAGTCGGAAGGATTATTTGAGGTCAGGCAGCGGAGAGCGGACTCGAGTTGCTGGTTCATCCTCTCCGTCTGCCCGTTAGATTGAGGATGGTAACCGGAAGTTAAGGAGGATTTGCAGTTTAGAGCCGAACAGAAAGCTTTCTAGACCTGAGAGATGAACTGGGGACCACGATCAGAGAGGATTTCCTGAGGGATACCATGGAGGCGAAAAACATGCTTCACCAGAAGCTGAGCCGTCTGGAATGCAGTAGGGAGCTTTCTGAGGGGAATCAGATGACAGGCCTTGGAGAATCGATCAACTATGTTTAGAATTGTAGTCATACCTCGAGAAATCGGAAGACCAGTGACAAAATCAACGGCGATATGCGACCAGGGACGGGTTGGAACCGGTAGAGGATGTAACAGGCCAGAAGGTGGTTGGTGAGAGGTCTTATTTCGGGCGCAGATGGGACAAGCCAGCACGTACTCCTTAACATCCTTATGTAAGGACGGCCACCAAAATCGCCTGCTTATGAGGGCGATGGTTCTGCTTACTCCAGGATGGGCCGAAAATTTAGCTGCGTGCATCCACGGGATCTGACGGAAAAAGGAACATACATTTTATTAGGAGGACCATTACATGGGTCAGGTTCTGAGGCCAGGGCAGAGTTGATCAAATCAGTGATCTCCCAGGAAACGGCTCCTACAGTGCATGAGGCGGGAAGAACTGGTTCTGGTGTCTCAGGTTGATCGGAGGAATACAGACGAGAGAGAGAGTCGGGCTTGACGTTTTTGGAACCAGGTCTGTATGAAATGATGAGATTAAACCGAGAGAAGAATAAAGACCACCTTGAATGCAGAGAATTGAACCTTTTGGCTGATTGAATATAGGCCAGGTTCTTGTGGTCTGTCCAAACCAGTACTGGATGCTCAGCCCCCTCGAGCCAGTGTCTCCATTCCTCCAGTGCGAGCTTAATGGCCAGAAGTTCTCGATCACCAACGTCATAATTTTGCTCGGCTGGAGAGAGTCTGTGTGAAAGCACAAGGATGAGTCTTTTGATCAGAATCAGACTTCTGAGACAACACAGCTCCGACACCGGAATCAGATGCATCAACCTCGAGGATGAACTGCTTCGTTGGATCTGGCTGAACCAAAATGGGAGCGCTGGAAAAGAGTTTCTTTAATTTATTAAAGGCCTCTTCGGCATCAGGAGTCCATTGAAAAGTTCTCTTAAAAGAAGTAAGAGCTGTGAGAGGTAGGGCTGTCTGGCTATAATTTTTGATGAATCTCCTGTAGAAGTTTGCAAAACCGAGGAATCTCTGAAGTTGCTTGCGGTTTTCAGGTGTAGGCCAATCCAGAACTGCCTTTATCTTATCCTCTGATGGCTTCACCTACCCACCCTCGAGCACAAACCCTAGGAAAGAAACAGATTTTTGATGAAATTCAAATTTTTCGGCTTTCACAAAAAGCTTATTTTCCAGCAGTCTCTGAAGGACTAAATGAACATGTTTTTTGCGGTCAGAGAGGTTCTTGGAGTAAATCAAAATGTCATCGATGTAAACAAAAACAAAAATGTTCAAAAAATCTCAGGACGTCATTAACCAGAGCTTGGAAACAGGCAGGTGCGTTAGTGAGACCAAAAGGCATGACCAAATACTCAAATTGCCCTAAGGGGGTCTTAGGCTGTTTTCCACTCATCCCCTTCCCTTATTCTGAGGAGGTGGTAGGCGTTTCTCAGATCGAGTTTGGTAAACACTGTAGCACCTTGTACAGGTTCAAAAGCAGAGGCCAGTGGATACTTATTTTTCACAGTGATCTGATTTAAACCTCTGTAATCAATACAGGGGCGCAGGGAACCATCCTTTTTTCCCACGAAGAAAAAACCAGCACCGAGTGGGGATGAAGATGGACGAATTATTCCAGCAGCCAGGGATTCGTTAATGTATTTTTCCATAGTCTCTCGTTCAGGTTTGGAAATGTTATACAGCCTGCAGCTGGGAAGAGGGGCTCCAGGTAATAGATCAATGGCGCAGTCATATGGTCTGTGAGGTGGAAGAGACGTAGCACTGACCTTACTGAAAACTGGAGCCAACTCATGATACTCAGGGGGAACAGAAGTAAGGTCAGGAGAGTCCATCTCCCCCCTACCTCTAGGGGACTGAATAGTTGGAGCCGCAGAAGGAAGACAAGATTCGTGACAGGAAGTTGACCAGGATTCAATGTGGTGTTCAGCCCAGTTGATGTGGGGGTTATGACGTTCCAGCCATTCGAATCCTAACACCAGGGGGGAACAAGCTGAAGGAAAAACAAAAAAGGTTAGCTTTTCCCGATGGTTTCCAGATATCAACACTTCCAACGGTTGTGTTTGATGAGTAACTTGATGTAATTTCTTTCCATCGATGGCAGAGACTCGAAGGGGTTTGATTAAAGGAACAGTCTTAATCTTTAGCTGCTGGACCAGTTCAGAATCAATTAGGTTTCTTTCACACCCTGAATCGATGAATGCTGACAGGGTGAGATTCTGGTTATCAAAAAACAGAGTAACTGGTAACAATAAATGAGGAGTTTTTTCAGATCTTAGGTGGCCCGTCAGACTCCTCACATCCTCTGGCGGGCCCAGGCTTTTGATTTAGTCGGGCAAGAAGCAATAAAGTGTCAAGTCTCACCACAGTACAGGCACAGTTTAGCTCTGAATCTTCGTTGCCTTTCTTCAGGAGATAGCCTGGTGTGTCCGATTTGCATGGGTTCACCTTCCGTTCCTTCAGAAGGAGAGAAATAAGATACCTTGACGGGAGCTGGGCGAGACAGATCCTTTGACCTCGGCTTGGAAACGGATTCTGGGGAGCCAGGAAAAACAGAAGCATTAACAGATGCAGGGGTTGAAACAAAAAAATTTCGATCTTTCAGTCTTGAGAGATTTCTAGTCCGTAGCCTGTTATCCAACCTGATAGTCAGACGGATTAAATCCTCCAAACTAGCTGGTTCGTCTAATGTGGCGAGTTCATCTTTTATGTTGTAATTCAGGGCCTTAAAGTAAGCACTCTTAATTGCGCACTCGTTCCAACCTGAGGCTGCAGCTTTAACCCGGAAGTCAATGGAAAATTCAGCTACTGTAGATTTTCCCTGTTTCAAATCTAGCAGGGCTCGGGAATCAATGGTTTTATCAGAGTCATGGTTGAAAACCTGAGAAAACTCAGAGATGAATTCGGAAAAAGAACATGAAAAACTGGATTCAGAAGAGAACCTTGCCTCCGCCCATTCTAGGGCTCGTCCAGTGAGCTGAGAGAGAATGAAAGAAATCTTTTTTCTATCATTGGGAAAACTGCCAGGAGAGTGTTCAAAAAGTAAACGGCATTGAAACAAAAATCCTCTAAAATCCTTTAGATTACCTGAAAATCTTTCAGGAGTACTTGGACGGAACTCAGGAAATGACGTCACAGATGGTGACCTGAGTGGCGGAAGTGGTTCCGGAACTGGACGGACTGCAGGCGTAGCGTTAGCATTTGCCATGTAGCTAGCATAATTCTGTAAAACTTGGTTCTGATACTCAAGCTGGCGGTTTAACTCACGGAGGGTGTTCGCTTCTCCATGGATTTGAGTTTCCTGCTCCTCAAGCCTCCTCCGGAGGTGATCTGCTGGGCTTTGTGTTTGGCCGCAGTGTTCTGTCATGATCGGTTTTAGAGATAAACCCACATGCAGAACACCACTGAGACTTTTAAGTTTAACAGAGTTTATTTAGTTTTCACACAAACAAGACAAGATTCAGGTTCAGGTCCGGGCAGGATTCTCTGGCGTCTGCAGAGACGGATAGTTGGTTAGCTGGGTACGCAGATAAGTTAAATGGATCTTCAGATAGTTCAGTGGATACCTTGAAGAGGTCCAGGTTTGTTCAGAGAGAGGGAACCGGTTGGGATCAGAGACAGTTGGTTCAGCAGAGTGCTTAGGCATAAGCAGCGTGTCACTTCTGACTTCCAGTGATCAGACCTTGGTTGAAGTGATCAGCTATTTCCTAAGAGCAGCAGGTGGATTCCAGAAAGTTGTCTTCAGGTTTGGCTCTCTAGGGCAGGCAGGCAGATTCAGGTTAAGCTCATCCAGAGCTTCTCTAGAGAGACTGGTTTTCCTAGGAGCGAGAAGACAGAGGTAATTAGGTTAAGGTTTCTCTAGGAAGATAACTTTCAGTAAATTCAGAGGCTCAGGTTCGCTAACCAAACTTGGCTAACACTGCGGCGTCGAAGCAAGGTCTGGCAGCTGCTTACGAAGGCCGTTCTCCTGATGAGCTGATAAGCGTCAGCTGAGATGGGGGCTCCAGCCCAGGAGGATCCACAGCGCACTCTGCTGGAGAAGGTGAAGAATCTCCAGATCCCAACACTCTCAACTTAATAGTTTAAGTAATTTTAACTTAGTTTAAGTATTTCACATAATGGTCAAAGGTTTTTCAAATTAAAAGGATGACTTTGTTGTTTATTTGCCAACAAATCTTTGATCAGACTAATAAAGTAATTGTTACTTTAGCTATTTACCAAGTCTAAATAAATACTTAGAGTTGAATACAGCTTTAGCTTGGCGTTATTTATTCGAATAATAAGAACCTATTGGGTTTCAAGCCTTCAGTTAATATTCTGGCGTTAAGGATAAAGCCAATGACAGATATGAGAATTTTGAACTTAGTTAAGTCCAACACTTCTAAAAAAAGTTCTTATAAAAACAGCAAAATGGGCACAATGTGCTCAAAAGGTGAAACACGGCACCACAGTCATCAGTCACTCACCATGAGGGTGATAGATTGCAGCAGCTCTTTGAAATATTTGTAGTTTATCCCTGAAAACTGCTAATCTGTCTTTCAGCCTGAATAGAGTGCTGTAAAATGAGGTCAGGGTGATCTGTGCTGGATTCATGTTCCTCACAAAACAAGCCCCCAAAAATCAACAACATTTAAAATGTCAAAGTCCTGAAAAATACCAGCTCCACTCATGAATGCATTCATATGAATGTGATGTTTATGCACCGGAGATCCTTACATGGGTTCACTTGGTTCATCTGTCAAACTCAGCAGGTTTCTTACCTTGATTTTTTTTTTATGTCTTTCAGACCTTCCAGCTCTCTAATCGGACTGCGACCTCAATAAATTCATCGAAATATTAGATTGTTAAACCTTGGCCAGACAAACTTGACCTGGTTTACACCAGGGCCTGTTTCCTGCTGAAGGGAGATGTGGTAGCGGCGCTGCGATGCCATCAGACTCTGCTCACGTCTGTTTATGTCTACACTGTTTCATTCTGACATAACACTTTGGTGATTAACAACCTGTCACTTCAGTGGAAGCTGCTCCATCCTGACATATCTGTGTCATGGCGCTGATATCTGTCAGCACTTTCATCTGAGCTAATTACAGCAGAATAAGCCTTGATTTTCCTCAAACCTCCACTGCCCTACCTATGCTCGGTCCACTCCGTCTAAATCTGATTTAAAGTTTCTCACCATTCATCCACCTTTTACAGCCTCCATTGACCTTGTTGATCTTTACATAAGAAGATGAAATGCAAACTTCCTGGACTTTGTCCTTCTGGATGGATATTAAAGAGCTGTACAATAATACCTGAAAATCCTTTCCATTTCTTATCTGCGGGAGTACAGAGGAGAGCAGAGAATATGACCTGGGATGATCTGGATAAAATTGAAACTGAAATTGATTTTGTATCCCTTTGTCCACATCACAAAGCTCTCCATGTAAGCAGTATGGATAGAAAAATCCCTGCAATCAGTCCTTAGGCAGAACATAAGCTACATATTCTGAAATGCTCAAAAGTATGTTCAAATAAAACTAAATCTTTTTAGACTTACAGATACAAGCCTGTGCTTATTTCTCTGTTATTCTTGTCTGCAGCTTTAAACTTGCTGCATTTTGCATGACCTTGTTCTAACTCTCAAAGGAAGGGTATTTCTGATCGCTACAGATTTGTAACCTGTTACGTTGAGATCCTTTAGTGCAGGGGTCTTTAATGTTTTCCAGGCCAAGGACCCCTAAACTGATGGCGAGATGGAGCGGGGAGCCCCTAATTATATATACTGTATGAAATTGTGTTCTATCAAACTGGTCCTATAGTCACTCTATTACATATGGAGTGGTGTAACGAAAGTAATTTAGCCCTGGGATTATTAATATCAGAAATACTTTATATATAGCTCCCTACCGGAGCTAAGTTTTCTCGAGTACGTTAGCGGCTATTTCTAAAAGCAGGAGGCTTGGTGGCCGTAGAGACACTGTTATATCTTAGCGGCAGACGGTGAATGTTTCACACAACTTCAGGTCTTCAAGGTGGCAGAGTTGAGTTAGATGTGACCCCTAGGCGCGCTGAGTGATTCCAGGCATAACCTGGTAAAACATACTTTAAAAAAAATGAAATTTTAGTTTTTTTGTGCATTCATAGAAAAGTTGATTTTTGTTAGACGGTAACCTAAGCCTCCCAGCTTAAAATGATTAACTTTATTACACTGTTCTGTGATGTAAAGGCAAATTACATATTGCAATATGTAATTTACTTTAGTCGACCTTTCTGTCAGGATTTGGTTTAGGATAGTTGACCCAAAAGCAGAGGCAGATTTAATGAAGAGTACTGAAACAAAGTCCAAACCACAGGCAACAGGAATCCAGAAATCCAAAAGAAAAAAAAAGTCCAAAAACAAACGAGAAACCAGGAGTCCAAAAATTCCAAGATATAAAAACCATGAAAACACAAGTCAAACGTTACCAAAAACCTAGGAGTCATCAGGGGAAGAACTGCAACCTGGAGGATGGCTCAAAGAGACGAGTAGGAGGAAGACTGATGAGGTTAGACGAGGACCCTGAAAAGAGAGGGCTTTTTAAAGGAGACTGAGACAAAGAGAGGCCTAATGAGAAGATTGGGAACAGATGAGGACAGAGCGGAAACAAAAACAGGAGCTAGGGAGAAAGGAGAACACCAGAGGGCAGCAGAGGGCAACAAATGAAAAACCTGGAAGACTGACATTAACTAGAAAATACAACAAAATAATAATTAAACCACTAAGACTCTAAAACAGGGAGAAAAGTAAAACTAAACACTCAAAAGAAAACATAACAGAACCAAGACTGAAACAGTAACTAAGAATTAACTAGAGAACACATCAAAATAAAAATTAAACCATTTAAACTAGAAAACAAGGAGTAGAGTAAAACTGGATACTTGAGAGAAAAACATAACAGAACCAGAACTCTAACGCTTTCTCTGTTGAGCTGTTAAACAAGTTGGTTGGAAATGATCAGAGGGGGTTGGGAAACTTACTTTTGTTAAATGCTTAAGTACGACATGTAACGGGATTTTATTTTACCTGCCTTTTGCTGAGTTCACTTTATTTCACAATAGAGATCATAACCCGGTCAGTGTAAAATATGACTATTGCCACATAACTGTGAGTGTTTTTCCTTTCTGTAATTATTGTAATATTTAATTATTGTTTCATGGAACAATGTGCTGCCCACTTACTCCTGTAATGCTACGTTACTGATCGCTGAACTGCTCCTTTCCTCATCATTTCATCTGCATGTCTCATATCCTGAAAAAACATCAGTAAGTTAATTTTTCCCGGAATAAACTAATCGCATTGTTCATTAACAAGAGTTGTGATTAACATACAGATTAGGCTCAAAGAGCAGAGATGTGAACCATTCTGATTAAGAATGGAGACGTATAGAACACATTTGCCCTGCAGTGTAATTAGGATCAACTCAACATACCTCAATGATCTCATTGGTTAGTTAGAGTGATCAGTCTGCATTTCTGTAGAGCAATCACTCCTATTAACACGACAGCAGTTCTGTACATTTCTTTTTTTCATTAGAATGAATGCATCGCATTCTACATCAATGGAGTCTGATTGGTGCCACTGGGAGGTGTTCCTGAATCAATCACTGCATTCTGGAGAAATAAAACAGGCCTGAGCTAAATGAGCCTTAATGCTCTTTGAAGATAAAGTAGAACCACATTAGAAACCAAAAGTCTTCAATAACAAATCAAAGCTGTTGTGTTAAAGGAAGGAGTATGAGGTGGTTTGACCTCTAGGACGTGGGGCAGCTTTATCACCCATTAGAGAAAAGGTCCAGCGTGGTCATACAGTAGTAGCCATTCAAAATGTCCCTACTTTCCTTGATGGGCCCATGGCTGGTCCCCTACAATTCATTTTAAACAGAAATATTTGTAGTAAAATATGTCTGTCATGATTTGAGGGCATTAAGATCTAAAGAGAAGCGCCATCTCCTGGTCAGAGGCTGTAATGCAGTGAAAGGGGTGGAGTCACAGTAAAAAAAATGCTTACCAAGGAGCAGGAGTCACTCCAGTGGCTGGAAGTTGGAGGGGATTTGCTGGGAGTTGCAGGGAAGTGGGCTGACATTTGGCTGGTGTTTGACTGGGAAGGGCCATTTTGAATGGCTGCTACTGTAAATGCACTTTGGTAGGGGTAGTACTCCGGACAGCAGTCGAGGTTATTCTCTTGTTCTGAACCTAACAACTCAATCTTGCAGCATATTGGCCCAAGGTCACAAAGCTCAGAGTATTAAGTTAAAAGTTATTTTTTCTGTTGCCGTTGTTCTCAGTGTGAAGCTCAAACGATCTCTTGGGAAAAAGTAGATCCAAACCTCCAGTTTAAATCCTCAGTTCAGTTTGAAGCTCAGTTGATCCTTCCAGGGAGAGAAGGTCCGAAAAAATCCAGTTTGCAGGATGAGTTCCTGCCGAGAGGCAAAGACAAAAAACAAGATTAAGGCTCAGGTAAACAAGAACTCAGTTTGACTCAGCAAACTCAGCTTTGCTAGAGTACCCAATACTGGCAAACACTCTGGCGTCGAGGTAGTGGCAGTCAGCAGCTTAAGAACACTCCGTTAACGAGGAAACCATCAGCAGGTGTGTGAGGAGGCGGACCAGAACCAGGCGCCTCCTGGTGGAGGAAGGGAGACAAACACAGAAACACAAACACACAGCAAGGAATCCTGATAAAAGGTACGTTTTTATATCATTTGAAGCAAAAACATTATACTTTTAAGCTTCAGTATATGGCTCATTTACTGATTTTGTGCATAATTGATTAAAAAGTTCCAATACTGAGAAGGCTGTGGCAACCAGCGGAGCTCCGAGGCTAACAGCTGCCCCTTCTCTGCATGGCCATGTGTGTGAAGGACCGGTGGCCCTAATGGCAGGGTTTTCATTTTATTTGGCAAAATGTTCATTTGATTAGTGTTTATCTGACTGTTCATTATTATCCCCCCACTAAATAATAAAAAAAATGTCTTATTATCTAGGGACTATTAATAACAGGAGGTGAAATGCAGCTCCAGACGACCCGAGCATGTGGTGACATCATCAATACGCTTCTGTTCCAATTGACCCAGATTTATTCTGAGAGCTCCTGTTCCAGAGTCCACATTTTCCTGTGTTCTTCTCAACAACATACAAGTCTGTATTCGCTTTCTTGTGAATTAGAAACGACCTAAATGTGGCATGAAGTGCTTTGGAATCCACTGTCTTACAAAAATGTAAAAATTTAGTAATCATAATCATTACATCTGACTAAGTGACCAAATAATTACCAATATATATATATATTTTTACCATCCTTTTCATTAACAGTTGTGATACATTTGCTCCAGAGATGGTGAAATGTGATCCTACAATTGTAGTCTATCACAGAAAAATGACAAAATGATACAATCCTACCAATTAATTTGTTTCACACAAATTAAACATTTAAAGATGAAGAAGCAAAAATTTCAGAAATACTATCAATAAAAGACAATAGACAAATTAAATGTATCTAAAACTTTTTAAGATATAAAGTACAGGAATAACAACAATGAAGTATTTATGACTATAGAAACTATCCATCACATTTCTTTTTGTCACTTTTTCCTTCTCCTTTTCCAGTATGTTATTGCAACCCCAGGCCATCATCTTCATCCATCTCCATCCAGCAGCCTGCTAATCTTGCTCTCTTTATCTCATTGACATATTTTTAAAGCAGTAAACAACAGAGAAGAGTTGAGTGGATTTAATAAATATGAACATTTTTTTCCTGCAGCCCAGACCAGGCTGTCACTCTACCAATGGTTACCCAAATCCCATTTGATGCAGCTGGAATGACATCTTCTAATAGTTCATTCATTTATGCACATTTTTCATTCAACAAATTTGATCCTTTTTATTTTGGAAATGTTTTTAAAGATTTTTGAGTTTGCAAAAAGTAACTAATGTTTATCTTTATTTACTACATCTCTAAGCGATAAATGCAAGTGCCTTTGATAAAAATCCACAGTTTCGTAAAGTTTATGTACACATTCAGCCCCAAAGGTTATTTTCTCAGCCATAGACAGTAACCTGACTCCGCCAGATGGATTTGCTCCGCATATCCATCTGGAAACCTTCCGTTGAAGTAATTTTGGGAAGGGGCGAAAATACTGGTTAGCTGATTGGCCTATGTTGGTGATAGACGGGCCAAATAAATCAATCAGATCAACGAAGCATATGACGTACTAACAGAGCGACGACGAAAACACAACCACAAGCCAGGCTACTCTTGCCGAAAGCAGTCGGGAGAAGAGCAAAACATCTTTTCCTCTGAGAAAAGCCTCCAGAGCAGTGTTTTGCTCTTCTTTCAGTGAAGAAATACTCTGTAATTCCGATAAAACTTGCTAGCCACGCTAACGCTAGTTTCATCGGCTGAAGCCGCCATGTTCTTTAGACTGAACCAGGGGTCTTCAACGTTTTCCAGGCCAAGGACCTCCAAACTGATGGCGAGATGGAGTGGGGACCCCCTAATTATTTCTATTGTATGAAATTGTGTTATATCAAACTGGCCCTATAGCCACTCTATTAAAAATATTAGTATTGTAACCAAAGTAATTTCTCCCTGGGATTATTAAGGTATTTCTTATTCTGATTCCTGGTCGATGGGACAGGTGTTGTGAATGAAACGGTGCCCAGCTTGAAAGAGCTCCTGTGTGTCGCTGAATGTGAGCATTGATGACGGAAAGACATCTTCTGCCTCCATTTATCTGTTTACTACAGTCTGTTGAAGTCATGTTAATGTGGATTTAAAGACATTTCAATTAGTGGAAAACATTGTAGGGGGAATATAAAAAAAAGGCCTAATAAATCAAAACTTTCGCGACCCCCATGCAGTACCACCAAGGACCCCCCTAGGGGTGACGAACCCCCTGTTGAAGACCTCTGGACTAAACTGTTGCGCTTCTTGTTGCGTCACACCTCAACCCGCCTCAAAGCCAACGCTGATTGGACGTTCGTTTGGTCGTTTGGGTTGCTGCTGCTGCTACTTTTAGACACAGCAGGCAAACCTGTGGCAAGCCGGGCGATGGGAAAGAAGGAGAAGACCATGAGAAAAAGAGAGCAGAGAAAGTGTGGACTGCTGGAAGAACTGTGGTGAACTGGTGAAAGAAAAGTGAAATGGCGTGCTCAAAGATGACCCTGCACATTTAGAGGATGTTTGGCTCAACCTGCTGCTGTGAAGCAGGATTCTCCACCATGAACAGAATCAACAATAAATCTGGATCCAGGCTCAGAATGAGCTCCTTGATATGTGCTTGAGAATGGCTTAGTCTCCGGTTAAACCCAGGTTTAAAGCCTTGCAGGGCAGCCTAAAGCCCACTGCCAACATTAAGACAGAAAAAAGAAAGAAAAGAACAAACGCTCAGTTCAGGGGTTTGAGAAAATATGGGAATCAGGAAATTGTCTTTATTTAAAGATTATTCTCTACTTAAAAAAACACTTTAGTTTTTATAATGGAAAACTTTTCTTTTTTTGAAATATTTTTTATTTAAAAAGTCAGTGTATAACATTGATGCATAAACACCTCATTTTATTTCAGTGTTAAATTCTGTTTAAAGACAGATTATGATTGAAAATGTCTCTGGACCTTTACTGGTTGTTAATTATCTTAATTCGGGCCCTGCTGGTTTTTAATTGGTTACCTTTGCTCTAGTATCTGTGACGCTCCTCCTGCCTCTATGAACTCTTAAACCTCAGAGTCAAAACAGCGTCCTAGAAAAATGTTCTCTTCTGTGAGACAATAAGCAGAAAGTTAAAAAATCATTCAGTGTCATCTAAATGTTGTCAATAAAACCTCCTGTAGTAGCACCTAACTGGCTGGACACTTTGATTGATTCATCAACAGCCATCAAGCGTTGCTGAGTAATGTTGCTGATGTGCAGCCTAAACTTATCATCTTGTGTCAGCAGCCGGTCTGTTTCATCACAGCTTGCTGGCTCCATGTTTCCTTCCCCTCCCTTCTCTTCTGCTCATCCCAGTTTCTTTTTGTGGTCTGGTTTGGTCTGCTGGCTGATGAAGCCATGGTGCATTAAGCTGACTTCATCACAGTGTTTCTCACTAAACAGATAAATGCTAAAGACAAGCTGCAGACAAGAGCTTAAAGGTTTATTTCACATGAAAGGAATTCTAAGTTTAATACTCACTGTGCATTCAACCTTATCTAACTCTGAATAAGTACTTTAGACGAGACTTCCATCCAACATTGACCTTAGGACCTAGAATGTCCTCCGATTACAGTAGAAAATGGGCCTTTACCAGTACAGGTCACGATGTGCTTAGAAGAAACCAGAAATACAGAAAGGATGAGGATGAGAAAAAAAAAGATGTCTTGGCTGATATTTTTTTCTCAGCTCAAAATTTGCTTTAATTCATGTCTAATTTATTTCTTTAAAAAAATGTTATCAAATCATGCAGTTTTTAAATTTAGTTTATTTATAGAATTCATTAAGGCACCTTACAGAAGCCATCCAATCAGATACAGTCAGAAAAGTAAAATATGTTTTACCTAAAAAGAAAACCAGCTAATTGCATCAAGTCACTGACTGCACACTCCTCCTGGATGAGCATGTGGCAACAGCAGCTATTCGCTTGAATGTTGTTGTTGACTCTTTTAGCAATACTTCCTACCTTGCATGCATCTAGTAACAGTGGAGAGGAAAAACCTCCTTTTAACAGGAAGAAACCTCCAACAGAGCCAGGTACAGTGTGAGCGGCCATCTGCTGAGTCTGAGTGGGAGTTCAATGAGAGAGAAGTAGACATAAAAGAGGAACATAGAAGCACTGATCTATAAATATTTTCTATGTTAGAAAAGATAATGGTAAACTAGAAAATCATACGGATGGATTTGTTCAAGTTTTCAACTTGAGGAAAACCAGCTAATTGCATTTAGTCATTGACTTTGTACAATTTCCTCCTAAATGAGCGTGAAGAGACAGTATGCAATCACTTGCATTGTGTTTATAGAAATCCCTCACACGGAGCATGCGGCACAGTCATGGAAAGAACTCCCTTTAAAAGGAGGACATTTCCAGAAGAACCAGACTCAGAATGAGATTCCTTCTGCTCAGGCTGACTGGAAGTTTAAAAAGGAAAAAGCCTTCATACTGTACAGACGCATAGAGGAGCATAGAAGCACTGATCTATAGATTATTTCTATAATAATAAACTAATTTGATAGGTGTCTCTGTCTAGGAAAGAAACAGTTAGGCAGATAAGCTCTGAGCCGGTTTTCATGTCAAAGGGATGAAAGAGAAGACACACCACTAGTCACAGTAAAAAGCTGAGTCCATAGATGTTTTCGGGAGAGAAACAGGACTAAACACTGAAAAACAGGCCTGACTTTATCCTCTATGATAGAAGCTGTTGATGACAGCAGTCTAGCTGATGTCTGTATCCAGATAAACAGAAAAAGGCCATCTGAAACTACTATACTGTGAAAAAGCAAACAGCATAAAGTTTAAAGCACCATCGCCTAACAGCAAGAGGGTCCTAGGTTCGAGTCCCCAAGAAACCAGGGCCTTTCTGTGTGGAGTTTGGATGTTCTCCCTGTGTCTGGGTGGATTTTCTCCAACTTCCTCCCACTGTCCAAAAAAAAAATGCATGTTAAGTTGATTGTATATTTGATTATATATTCAGAGTTGCCCTTGAGTGGGAGTTTGCATGATGGCTTCTCTTTGCGTGTCTCTGTGTGGCCCTGCGATGGACTGGACCCAACGACCCCATTATGGAATAAGCTGTTATGATAATGGGGGGGTGGATGGATAAAGTTTAAATTGAACTAACAAATGATGAGCAATTTGAGAATAGAAATGGAATGAAGCAGAATAATGAAAAGTTGTTCATGTCATCCATCAGCCTAACCCTATAGCAGCATAATTACAGGGATAAGGAAAGTTTTATGCCTTGTCTGTTGGGATCTGGCGCTGTACCACCTTCCTCCAGCAGAGTGCACCGTGGGTCTCCTGGAGCTGGAGTCTTCCAGCACACCTGTGACGCATCTACTCATCAGGAGACCTCCCCTTTATAACCAGCTGCCAGACCTTGCTTCGACGCCGCAGTGTTGACCTTAGTTTGGTTAGCGACCTGAGCCTTCGAAACTGATAAGAATCTTAGTTGTCTCTAGAGAGATATCTGATTCTAACTCTCTTCTGTTTTTGTCTCTCAGGAAACCTGTCTCTAGCCTGAAGCTCTGGATGAGCTTAACCTGCCAATCTGCCCTGGTGAGCCAACCTGAAGATTCCTATGTGGATTCTCCTGCTGCTCTTAGTGAAGAGCTGAAACTCTAATCAAGGTCTGCCATTCAAAGTGAGAAGCTAGACGCTGCAGCTACTCGTGTACTCTGCTGAACAAACAGTCTTTGGACCCAACGGTTCCCCCTCTCTCAAAGAGGAGCCCAGATTCAGTCAAGGTAGAATTTTGAGTTATCTAAGGACTCATGCTCATCTGCCTGCCTTTCTAATCAAACTATCATCTCTGCAGACTTCAGTGAACCAGCCCGGACCAGTTCAAGACCCTGTACTTAACTTGTATTTTGCACATTCAATAAACTCTGCTAAACCTTTTACCCAGCCTCCGTTGTGTTCTGCATGTGGGCTAAGCAACTAAAACCCATCATGACAGAACACTGCGGCCAAACACAAAGCCCAGCAGATCACCTCCGTAGGAGGCTTGAGGAACAGGACGCTCAAATCCTTGGACATGCGCATTCCCTCCGTGAGTTGCATACTAAAATTGAACACCAAAATCAGATGCTACAAACATATGCCAGTTACATGGGTAATGCTAACGCCACGCCAGCGGTACGTCCAGTTCCGGATCCACTTCCGCCTCCAAGGTCACTGGCAGTGACGTCATTTCCTGAGTTCCGTCCCAGCCTGCCTGAAAGATTCTCAGGTAACCCAAAAGATTGTAAGTGATTTTTGTTCCAATGTCGATTACTTTTTGAACATTCTCCTGGCAGTTTTTCCGAATGATAGAAAGAAAATATCATTCATTCTTTCTCAACTCACTGGACGAGCCCTTGAATGGGCGGAGGCAAGGTTCTCCTCTGAATCCAGTTTCACTTGTACTTTTTCCGAGTTTATTTCAGAGTTTTCCCAAGTTTTTAACCACGACTCTGATAAAGCTCTTGACTCCCGAGCCCTGCTGAATTTAAGACAGGGAAATTCCACAGTGGCTGAGTTTTCCATCGACTTCTGGGTCAAGGCCGCAGCCTCTGGATGGAACGAATGTGCACTTAAGAGTGCCTATTTTAAGGCCTTAAATGAAAACATCAAGGATGAACTAGCCACGATCGACGAACCAAATAGTTTGGAGGATTTAATTCGTTTAACCATCAGATTGGATAACAGGCTCCGAACTAGAAACAACACTAGACAAAGAACTCTGAATTTTTATGTGTCAACCCCTACATTAAATAATGCTTCTGTTTTTTCTGGATCCACAGAACCCGTTTCCAAGCCAAAGGTTAAAAACCAGACTCTTTCTGTTCCAGTCCAAGTCTCTCACTCAGATGGAGCAGAAGTTGAACCCATGCAGATTGGACACACAAGGCTAACCCCTGAGGAAAGACAACGACGATTCAGGGGCAATCTGTGTCTATACTGTGGTGACACTGGCCATTTCATTGCTTCTTGCCCGGCTAAGTCAAAAGCCGGGGCCCGTCAGAGTAACTGAGGAGTCTGACGGGCCATTTGAAAACTGAAAAAGCTCCTCATCTGATGTTACCAGCTACACTTTTTTTTTCTAACCAGAATCTCACCCTGTCTGCTTTCATTGACTCCGGATGTGAGAGTAACCTCATTGATTCTAACCTGGTCCAGCAATTACAGATTGAAACTGTCCCGTTATCCAAGCCTCTCAGAGTATCCGCTATTGATGGAAAGAAACTCCATCAAGTCACTCATCAAACACAACCTCTAGAACTTTTGATCTCCGGAAAACATCGTGAGACATTAACCTTTTTTGTTTTTCCTTCTGCATGCTCCCCCTTGGTGCTTGGATTCGAGTGGCTGGAACGGCATAATCCCCAATTGGGCTGAACGCCACATTGAGTCTTGGTCCACCTCCTGTCACGAGACATGTCTTCGTTCTGCAGCTCCCGCTGTTCAGTTTCCTAGAGGTAGGGGGGAGATGGACTCTCCTGACCTTACTTCTGTTCCTTCCGAGTATCATGATCTGGCACCAGTCTTCAGTAAGGTCAGTGCTACGTCTCTTCCACCTCACAGACCATATGACTGTGCCATTGAATTATTACCAGGAGCTCCTATGCCCAGCAGTAGACTTTATAACATCTCTAAGCCTGAACATGAGACCATGGAGAAATATATTAATGAATCTCTAGCTGCTGGGATAATCCGCCCTTCTTCTTGTCCTCTTGGTGCTGGTTTCTTTTTTGTGGGCAAGAAGGATGGTTCCCTACGACCCTGTATAGATTACAGAGGTCTTAACCAGATAACCGTCAAAAATAAGTACCCACTACCATTACTGGCATCAGCATTTGAACCTGTTCAGGGTGCAACAGTCTTCACCAAGCTCGATTTGAGAAATGCTTATCACCTTCTTAGGATAAGAGAAGGAGACGAATGGAAGACAGCCTTTAAGACCCCCTTAGGCCAATTTGAGTACTTGGTCATGCCTTTTGGTCTCACAAACGCTCCAGCCTGTTTTCAAGCTCTAGTCAATGATGTCCTCAGAGATTTTTTGAATATATTCGTGTTTGTGTACATTGACGACATTTTGATCTACTCCAAGAACCTATCTGAGCATAAGAAACATGTCCGTCTGGTCCTTCAGAGACTTTTGGAAAACAAGCTCTTTGTGAAGGCAGAAAAATGTGAATTTCACCAACCATCTGTCACTTTTTTAGGCTTTGTGCTCGAGGGCGGGCAGGTTAGGCCATCCGAAGACAAGATAAAGGCAGTTCTTGACTGGCCGACACCTGAAAACCGCAAACAGCTTCAGAGGTTCCTTGGTTTTGCAAACTTTTACAGAAGCTTCATAAGGAATTACAGTCAAACAGCTCTACCTCTCACAACCCTGACTTCGGTAAAGAAGACTTTTCAATGGACACCTGAAGCTCAAAAAGCTTTTGAAAAATTAAAAACCCTGTTTTCTAGAGCTGCCATTCTGATCCAGCCAGATCCCTCTAAACAATTTATCTTAGAGGTGGATGCCTCAGACTCCGGTGTTGGAGCTGTTTTATCTCAGCAACTTGACTCAGACCAAAAAACTCACCCCTGTGCCTTTTTTTCTCGTAGACTCTCACCAGCGGAGCAAAACTATGATGTCGGAGATCGTGAACTTCTAGCCATCAAACTCGCCTTGGAGGAGTGAAGACACTGGCTCGAGGGGGCCGAACATCCAGTTTTGGTCTGGACAGAACATAAAAACCTGGCCTATCTCCAATCCTCCAAACAAGCTAACCCACGTCACTCTAGATGGTCATTGTTCTTCTCCCGATTCAATCTCATAATCTCTTACAGACCTGGTTCCAAGAACGTCAAGCCCGATTCTCTCTCTCGTCTTTACTCTGCTGATCAACCTGAGACGCCCGAGCCTGTTCTTCCTGCCTCCTGTACTGTAGGAGTGGTTTCCTGGGAGATCACTGATCTCATCAACTCTGCCCTAGCCTCTGAACCTGACCCAGGTAACGGCCCTCCAAATAAAACCTATGTTCCTTCTTCTGTCAGATCCCGCCTTATCCAGTGGATGCATGCAGCTAAATTTTCCGCCCATCCTGGAGTGAGCAGAACAATAGCCCTGATTACAAGACGTTTCTGGTGGCCATCCTTACACAAGGACGTAAAAGAGTATGTTTTGGCATGTCCCATCTGCGCCAGAAACAAAACCTCTCACCAACCACCTTCTGGCCTGCTGCATCCTCTACCTGTTCCTACCCGTCCCTGGTCTCATATTGCCGTAGATTTTGTCACTGGTCTCCCGATTTCCAGAGGTATGTCCACCATTTAACCATAGTCGACCGTTTCTCCAAGTCTTGTCATTTAATTCCCCTCAGAAAACTTCCCACGGCTTTCCAGACGGCACAGCTTCTGGTGAAGCATGTTTTCCGGCTCCATGGCATCCCACAGGAAATTCTCTCTGACCGCGGCCCACAGTAAATTTATCAAGTCTGGAAAGCCTTCTGTTCAGCTTTAAACTGTAAGTCCTCTCTAACCTCTGGTTATCATCCACAGTCTAACGGGCAGACGGAGAGAATGAATCAGCAACTAGATTCCACTCTCCGCTGCCTGACCTCAAACAACCCCACTGACTGGAGTCAGTTCCTGACCTGGATCGAATACGCCCACAATTCATGCAAGTCTGCTTCTACTGGTCTATCCCCGTTTCAGGTATCTCTCGGTTATCAGCCTCCACTTTTCCCTGCAGACGAGAGAGAGATTTCGGTCCGTTCAGTCCATCAGCACATCCGTCGTTGTCAGAGGGTCTGGAAGGACACCATCGCCACCCTCAACCGTTCTTCTGTCTCAACTAAACGCTTCGCTGACTCCAAGAGACGCCCGGCCCCTAACTACTCCATTGGCCAAGAGGTATGGCTCTCCACACGAGACATTCCCCTCAAGGGTATGTCTCGAAAGCTGTCCCCCCGGTTCATTGGTCCTTACAAGGTTGCCCAGATCATCAACCCCTCTGCTGTACCTTTACACCTTCCTCCGAGTCTCCGCATCCATCCCATGTTCCATGTCTCCCAGATAAAACCTGTTGTTTCTAGCCCCCTGTGCCCTCCATCCGACTCCCCTCCACCCGACATCGATGGACATCCTACCTTCACCGTCCGCCGGATCGTGGACTCCCGTCGGCGAGGTCGCGGTTGGCAGTACCTCGTCAATTGGGAGGGCTACGGTCCGGAGGACCACACAAGGGTTCCTGGCTCTTTTATCCTCGATCCATCCCTGATCGAGGAATATGAGAGCCCCCTCCCGTCGACATCTTCTGGACCGCCAAGAGGCGGTCGTTGAGAGGGGGGTATTGTTGGGATCTGGAGCTGTACCACCTTCCTCCAGCAGAGTGCGCCGTGGGTCTCCTGGAGCTGGAGTCTTCCAGCACACCTGTGACGCATCTACTCATCAGGAGACCTCCCCTTTATAACCAGCTGCCAGACCTTGCTTCGACGCCGCAGTGTTGACCTTAGTTTGGTTAGCGACCTGAGCCTTCGAAACTGATAAGAATCTTAGTTGTCTCTAGAGAGAGATCTGATTCTAACTCTCTTCTGTTTTTGTCTCTCAGGAAACCTGTCTCTAGCCTGAAGCTCTGGATGAGCTTAACCTGCCAATCTGCCCTGGTGAGCCAAACCTGAAGATTCCTATGTGGATTCCCCTGCTGCTCTTGGTGAAGAGCTGGAAACTCAAATCAAGGTCTGCCATTCAAAGTCAGAAGTTAGACGCTGCAGCTGCTTGTGTACTCTGCTGAACAAACAGTCTTTGGACCCAACGGTTCCTCCTCTCTCAAAGAGAAGCCTGGATTCAGTCAAGGTAGAATTTTGAGTTATCTAAGGACTCAGGCTCATCTGCCTGCCTTTCTAATCAAACTATCATCTCTGCAGACTTCAGTGAACCAGCCCGGACCAGTTCAAGACCCTGTACTTAACTTGTATTTTGCACATTCAATAAACTCTGTTAAACCTTTTACCCAGCCTCCGTTGTGTTCTGCATGTGGGCTAAGCAACTAAAACCCATCATGACATTGTCCTAAAACTAAACAGAGTTTCTGCCTCACAGACTGAAACTGGCAGTTGGTTCCAGAGGAGAGGAGCCCGATAACTAAGAAATCTGCTTTTTTATTCTATTTTTAATTTTAATAATGTATTTTTACAGAACATATTCATACAGACATTATGCTTTCTGGATAGTTCTGGTTTCAATAATTTAAAACAAATGGTTGATAACTGTTCAAACATTTTCAAGGAATAATTATTTATACTTTTTTCTTTTTTGTATAAATAATTTTAAAATGCATAAAAAAGGTTCACTGTATAGACCTTACATATAAGGTATGTAAAACTTTACATCAACTCTATTTAGATTTAGCAATGGTGAGGCATTTTCAGAGGGGGGTTAATTAAATTCTAACAAAAAATATAAAATCTAATGGCAGCAGCCAGAGGTTTCACCCCCCACCCCCCCCTTTTTGTTCGCTGATATCTCGGCTGAGACAATGAATGAAAGCCCCCCTGTAATAATGGCTTAAATACGCAAAGTGCCATTTTCATAATGATGCATTGTCCTCCAGCTTGTTTGGCTTCAGATCAAGTAGAATTTAATTCATGAGCATCTGGCTTAACACTTAATCCTACAAAATAAACAGTTGGTGATGGGAACAAAAACCTCTTGCAGGATTTTAAAAATCATGTTTGGAATATTTTTTTAACCGATTGGATCTAGAAACTTTGAAAATCTAGAAGCTAAGTAAGTATTCCTGTTAGATCCATCTCTCTTTAATTTAAAGAAAAAAAAAGCTTAGAATTTCAAGTAAGTTTTATTTATCTACCAACTTCCTTAGGCAGTAGCCACAAAGTGATTCAGTGTAAAAATACAGTTACACTGAGAAACTCAACTTAACCATGCAAGGCAAGGCAAGGCAAGGCAAGGCAGCTTTATTTGTATTGCACATTTCAGCAACAGGGCAATTGTAAGTGCTTTACATAAAATCAGTTAAAAAAATTAATAAAACAGAACAAACAGTTAAAAATAAAAACAGAATAAAACACAAGAATAATGAAAAATGGCCAAAAATCGCAATTTGACCCAAAATGGCCGACTTCCTGTGGGTTTTAGGCCATACCTCCAAGAGACTTTTTTTCATGATTTGAGGAGATCTACCTGTGTGCCAAATTTCAAATCTCTGACTTACAGTTTCCCCCAACTCACGTTAGGGGGCGCTGTGGCGTAATTTGGGGGCGGCCATTTCACGCGGGGGAAAATTTACTGCCACGTTTTCCGGAGTTTTTGAATATGCAAAGTCCCCGTAAAATGCGTTCAAAGTGAGAAAAGAAAAAAATAATAATAAAAAGAAAACCTTCGAGATACTTTCCGTAAAAATTCAAAAAATATCCACTGGACTTGGTTTTCAAGATTTGAAGACGTTTCGCCATGTCTCCAGGAAGCTTTCTCAATTCAAATGTCTGGATCCGCAATGAGTTTGAGTCTTATATGGACAAGGCCTTGTCCATATAAGACATTTGAATTGAGAAAGCTTCCTGGAGACGTGGCGAAACGTCTTCAAATCTTGAAAACCAAGTCCAGTGGATATTTTTTGAATTTTTACGGAATGACTATGACCTGGATGACTGAGAACCTTCATCAGCACCTTCGAGATACAATAGGCCTTCGCAGCGCTTTGCTGCTCGGGCCTAAAATTTACAGTGCAGTATAAGAGATTAAACAGTAAAGAAATGAACGCCATTTAGAGACAGGCAACATAAAAAAGAAAGGTTTTTAACATTGATTAATTAAAAACAGCATTGAGTAAAAACAGCATTGTTTTTCATAGCCGCATTATAATGATAATAATAATGCTTTAAAAAGTCACGTATATTGTTCATCTGGTGCTAATATATTATTAATAGGATGTATTTTATATTAAGATCAGTACAATTAGGCAGCTTGAAATACGAAGCCTGTGTTTAAAAATACATGTCCATATTTCAGTATTGAAAAACCTAGTTGAAGACCAGATTCTCATCTCCAACTGTCATTTCTTCAGTTTGAACCTCACTGGTTTGTACTGTTTTCTTTAAATCACAGAATAATGCTGATTGCCTCTCAGCAGCACGTCTGTAAAAAGCTCTTTTAGCGCGAACTGAGCTCCGCTCCTTAGAGAATTGACCAATTACACAATTTTACCAGGTTGCAGACTTGGAGCCTTTTCCTGCTGTTCCTCCTTTGAGAAACTGCTTTAAACATCCATTACAGACACATTTATTTTCTCATTACTTCAGAACAGCTTTTCAGCATCATTTTCCTGCCGCTTTGTCTGTTAAAGCTTCTAAAGTTGAAGTGACTCATCCTAAAACCACTTCTGTCTTTGTTTAACCACAAGATGGCAATTCTGAAAAATGTTTTGAAAAATAACAGCAAAGTTATATTTCTTATAATCAGTTCCAGCAAGCAGTCTTGGTGAAAGCGCAACGCTGCAGCTGTAAATGGGAGGCTTGCTCAACATTTAAATGGTGGTCTCTAAATGACTGAGGAGTCAGGATGATGGAGATCTGTTCCCTGTTCATTCGCCACTCTACAAATACAGCTCTACATCTTTCTCACCCACAGGGAGACACCAGTGGGGATGGGAGGACTCTCCATGTGAAAGGATTGCTGTCCCCAGGAGAGGAAATGAAATGAAGCTGAAGTCATCAGTTTTGTTTTTCCTTTGGCCAGTAGTCTAGTTGTTAAAAAAAAAAAAAGAAGGGGAATGGTGGAATTTTTGTTTGTTTTTGGAAGCATAATAGTCTAATTAATAGAGTCTATCAATCGGAAGTGCTATTAGATTAGATTAGATTAGATTAGATTCAACCTTATTGTCATTGCACAGGTACAGGTACAAGGCAATGAAATGCAGTTTAGGTCTAACCAGAGGTGCAGAAGGTCCAAATTAAGTCTAAAGAAGTTAAAATCCAGAATTGTTGAAAACTCAGAGCTCACCTGTCATGGTCTTGGTTCTGTTGTTCTTTACTTTACTTGTTTTCTAGATTTATTGGTTTAATTCCAGTTTTGTTGTAATTTCTAGATTTGTTAGTTCTCATGTTTTTCTGTTGTCCTCTGTTTCCCCAGATGTCTCCATAGTTTCTGGTTTGCTTTATATTTTTCATGTTGGATTTTGGATTTTTGGATTCCCGCCTCTGTTACCTGTGTTTATTTCATTAAAACTGCAAGAGATCTCTTCAGCCTCTCTGCCTCTGCGTTTGGGTCCTCAAACCTCAACTAAACCCTGACATTACCAGCAGTTTAGTTAAAAGTTGCTTAAGCAAGGTGAATTTCTAAGGGTGGTCTCAAAAAAGGGCTAAACTGTCCCATTGAATATTTGTGAAAAGAGCTGAAGAGCTGTGTGTGAGCGAGCAAGCATGTAAACCTGAACAATTTACACCAGATACACTATATTGCCAAAAGTATTTGCTCACCTGCCTTGACTCACATATGAGCTTAAGTGACATCCCGTTCCTAATCCATAGGGTTCAATATGACGTCGGTCCACCCTTTGCAGCTAGAACAGCTTCAACTCTTCTGGGAAGGCTGTCCACAAGGTTTAGGAGTGTGTTTATGGGAATTTTTGACCATTCTTCCAGAAGCGCATTTGTGAGGTCGCACACTGATGTTGGACGAGAAGGCCTGGCTCTCAGTCTCCGCTCTAATTCATCCCAAAGGTGTTCTATCGGGTTGAGGTCAGGACTCTGTGCAGGCCAGTCAAGTTCATCCACACCAGACTCTGTCATCCATGTCTTTATGGACCTTGCTTTGTGCACTGGTGCACAGTCATGTTGGAAGAGGAAGGGGCCAGCTCCAAACTGTTCCCACAAAGTTGGGAGCATGGAATTGTCCAAAATGTCTTGGTATGCTGAAGCATTCAGAGTTCCTTTCACTGGAACTAAGGGGCCAAGCCCAGCTCCTGAAAAACAACCCCACACCATAATCCCCCCTCCACCAAACTTTACACTTGGCACAATGCAGTCAGACAAGTACCGTTCTCCTGGCAACCGCCAAACCCAGACCCGTCCATCAGATTGCCAGATGGAGAAGCGCGATTCGTCACTCCAGAGAACGCGTCTCCACTGCTCTAGAGTCCAGTGGCGGCGTGCTTTACACCACCGCATCCGACGCTTTGCATTGCACTTGGTTATGTATGGCTTGGATGCAGCTGCTCGACCATGGAAACCCATTCCATGAAGCTCTCTGCGCACTGTTCTTGAGCTAATCTGAAGGCCACATGAAGTTTGGAGGTCTGTAGTGATTGACTCTGCAGAAAGTTGGCGACCTCTTCGCACTATGCGCTTCAGCATCCGCTGACCCCGCTCCGTCAGTTTACGTGGCCTACCACTTCGTGGCTGAGTTGCTGTCGTTCCCAAACACTTCCATTTTCTTATAATACAGCTGACAGTTGACTGTGGAATATTTAGGAGCGAGGAAATTTCACGACTGGATTTGTTGCACAGGTGGCATCCTATCACAGTTCCACGCTGGAATTCACTGAGCTCCTGAGAGCGACCCATTCTTTCACAAATGTTTGTAAAAACAGTCTGCATGCCTAGGTGCTTGAATTTATACACCTGTGGCCATGGAAGTGATTGGAACACCTGATTCCAATAATTTGGATGGGTGAGCAAATACTTTTGGCAATATAGTGTATGTCCAAAAGAATGGGAAAACATTTCAGCAAACTATTGCAAAAATTATAGAGATAAACAGAGCATATGAACCAAGTCATGCAGTTTTAAAAAGCAATGCAAGCAATTAATGGGGACACGTGAATTTGAAGAAAAGCTAAGCAAAGAGTTAACTTTTTAATCATCAAAAAAGGCATCAGACAAAGAAGTAGCTGCATTATTTGAAGAGTAGCAGAGTGGGAGGGAGGAGAGAGGAGGGAAAATATGAAGGAAGAGTCTGTCTGGAGCAAAGAAAGTGTTTCTACAAGCTATGAATCCAACAGAGAGGAGTAAGCAGGACACAAACACATCACAGCCAGCAGCTGAACTCCCCAAGCTCCGACAGCAGAAATGAAACATTATAAAGATGCAAATGTGGCCCATTTAATGGCCTGCTGGAACTCTGATTGAAATGTTGGATGTGTGTATTGAGTGAGAAGAAAATCAGAGACCTGGCCGGGAAGATGCAGGTTCTTATGATTACATTTCCACACATCACACCTTCCAGGCTGCCGATCACCTTAAACACATTACACAGACATATCCATTAGGGTCCATTCTTAAAGCTTTTCTGTATTAAGGCAGAAGACAATAAACACGTCAGCATTGACAGATCTCTTCTGGGCCAGGTAAGGAACTGGAACAGCTCAGGAAAAGTTAAATTAATTATCATGTTGAGGAAATACAATTCTTTTTAAACCTCTCATATTGGGAACACATGGGATCTTGCCAAATCTTTACATAGTTTTTCAAACATGTTTAACTAATTAATGTTATACCTTTTATGTGCTCCTGCTAATAAATACTTTAATGCACTTCTTCCCCCTTGAAAATAAGGCAGTGATTGCCTATTTGCCACGAGGGTGAATGGAGTCTTTGTGTCTATTTATTTTAAACTTAATTTCAGTTGAGTTCAGAGCTTTTATTGCAATTTAAAGAGGATTTACTGATGCACTAAAACACAACAATAATACAGCAGAAGTAGTAACATAAAAAAAAAAGATTTAATTAACCAAATTTGAATTAAAACAATAAGCGAGGTTAATAAAGTTTTACCAGCTTGAAGATTCAAGCAATCCAAATGTAAAATAAACCAAGAAGCTTTTCTGCTTGCCTGTTGTTCAAGGAAGAAAACAGAGGGGGACACAACTGCTGGTACCTCTTGTTTGATGAAAAAACATTAAAAAATATTCATAGAAAAAACTTTAATAAAAAAAAGTGATAAATTAAAATTCTACAAAAAAAATATATAAAAGGAAAACCAGGCCTGAACTTTCAACCAGGATTCAGCAAAAGGATAGAAGAAAAAAAAATGGCACAGGCCTGGAAAAAAACAAAAACAAACAAACAATGGAAATAATGGCTTCTAAGGGGCATGTTAAATCAAGATTAGTCCAGTCATTAGAATCAAAGGTGTCTACAATCTTGTAATCAGTCAGTGGGCCCATATACAGGGCTACAGGCTGTCACTGTGCTGTTTGGTGACATGGTGTGTAGAAGGAAAGAGTTGTGTAAGGTTATTAGAAATAAATGTATAGATTTGCATGGAAAACAGGCCAACTATTCCATTTAACGACTGCCCTTTAAGAGACATAGACAGGTATGGGGCATTGCAGGCTAACAAAGAAACGAAACGACCCCCATTCCAAAGGGGGGGACCCGTTCATCCGTTTCAGTTTGCATGTTTTCTAAGCAAAAACAAGGCTTTGTTTGGGTTACTATGTGAAGCCTTGAACTCAACGCTATTTCTGAAATTTTTAATTGAAAAGGTTTCCTGGATGGGAAGAGAAACATCTTCAAACTTGGAAGAAAAAAAAGTCCACAACTTTCTTTGTTTGAAATGACTATGACCAGGATGACTGAAAATCTTCACCGACTTCTTGCAGGTGAGTTGGAAAGTGAGCAGGTTTCCCATTACTAAAGGGTCCAAAAAGAAAGGTCCTACTTGGATACTTGGATAGAAGCAGCCAAGTAGGTCACAACATCCCTGGAAGTGATGCTGAGCTCAGATTCAAGGATTTATTGGCGGGACAAGAATCGACCATCATAACATCATTAGATAGAAGACGCAAATGAATAATAATGTGGTTTGGAGAAGCAATAACCAACCAAAAGCTTACTAAAGATCATTAGATTAGATTCAACTTTATTGTCATTGCACAGGTACAGGTACAAGGCAATGAAATGCAGTTTAGGTCTAACCAGAGGTGCAATAGCAGCAAGTGCAGGAAAAATAATGGTTCCATAAATACAGGACATGGTTCTATGAATGAGTATAGAGATGAATACCAATTATAAACAGAATCTTACTAATAGATGAATATAATATATAGATCACTAGTGTTATGAACTATATTTACAGCTGGATATGAACCGAATATAATATACAGATGGATATTACTATAAAAAGGGTTTTTACAGTTATGTACAATAGCATAATATACAGATGGGTTTTACTATAAAATGAATAAATAAAGTTTGGACAGAAGCTATCTAAATTAAACATGTGGTAACAAAGAGTTAGAAAAAATGGAAAAGAGTTTCTAACTTGTGGGAATGTAAAGGCCTGCTGTTAGGTCTACTGCAGCTTCTCTTATCATTACATAGAGCCCTTTATTATGTCCAGTTTAATAACTTAAGAAATAAATACTGGTCCTAAATTCAGTTGATGTTCGATATTTCTGTAAAGTTAACAACCTGTTTCACTCAAATTAAAAATAATATATTTTTTATGGATGATTGCATCAGTCAGAATAAGTAAAAATCAACCAGAATAAACATGATGTGATGCAGACAGAATGAGGTGAAACAAGACCTCTAATCCAATCTGATCATCTCAAACTCTGATCAGTCCTCACGAGGACACAAGTACAGGACCAAATCCACACAAGACAGCATATAGAGCCGCTCTAAATAGATTTTCTTCCTCCCACCCAGACAGGCTCATGGTGACAGCTATTTGCTCTCTGAAAGCCAACACAAAAGCCCAGAAGGAGTCCAAATGTCCCAGCTTCAGCTCTATACGGAGGAGCTGTGGAGTACAAAACATCTCCCCACGAGGAAACTCGCTCACAAAAGGAACTGAATATATTTTCACAGCCAGCTACTTTTCCCAGGCGAGTGCTTATTTCAGCCGAGGCTTCAGGGAGCCGTCTGAATAAACTCTCACTAAAGGCTTTTAGTCAAATAGTGACAGATCAGCTGCATGGCTCCATGGGAGATAAGAAGGGCCAGGTATCTAGTTACCTTCTCTGCTTCTTGGTATTGTGCTGCTGACTTTCTATGCATTCATTGCCAAGCAACCAATAAAATATGAGAATCAAAAATTAGATCTTATTTGCTTGCAGTAATTATTCCTGCATGGCTGACTCATTGCAGCAGCTAAAGCTTCCATTATGACCTTAATGAATGGAAGGAGGCCTCCATCACCACCTGAAGATCACTGATGGGAACCAGGAAAACAAACACATGTGGACAGGGGTGGATTTAGGAAATTTGGGGACCTAGGCAATAACAGGCATGGGACCTTCTAAAAAAGACAATACATAAAACAGCCCAATTATACATATACAGAACTTTATTTTTTCTAGGTTGTGTCCCTCTCTTCTTGTCCCTTTTCTTCTTGTTTTCCTCTCTATGTTTTGTACTCAGCTGACTTTTCATGCTGTCTCTAAAGGAATGAAAGATTTTTTCCAAGCACTAAGCTCACTTAGCTGATTGCTCCTTCCTGTGTTTCCAAAAAGGCCAAAGTAAATAACCCAGTCCTTCTTTTCACTGTAGACAAGCCATGATCTGCTTATCTGTTCTCCATTTTTCATTTGGATGAAATAATAGCTGCATGAATCATGACAGCAGACAAGATAGAGGAGAGCAGGAGGCGGGGTTACCAATCTACTTGCTCTGGAGAGCAGAGTTCGCTGCTTTTAGATGTTGTCTCCAAAGTCTCCAGTAGCAGAAAAAAGTCTCTAGATTTGGCGCTAGGAGCTTTTTAGAAATCAAAGTGCTAGAGGGGTCTGAAAAGTGGCTAAATATAGCGACTAAAGCGCTAAGTTGGCAACACTGCTCTTTGCATGGTTTGTTTTCAAATGGTTTGCTTCTTCTTCTTCTTCTTATTGATTTTTATTGGCGGTTGGCAAAAAACGTTAGGTGAGCATTACCGCCACCAACTGGTATGGAGTGTGGACTACATGGCAGAAAAAAAATAAATAAATAAAAATAAAAAAAATAAAACTATACCCTATTATACAACCTAATCTGTTTCAAAAATTCAAATATAACCCGATATCCTCTGCTTCCTGATTCCTTCTGCAATAAATCGACAATGTCAAGTTTCATTTTCATGTCACTAAGTTTCCTTATTAACCTGTTTCTCTGTATCGAATATTTACTACAATTTAAAATGACATGTTCCACAGTCTCATCTTCCCCACAGTCACATTTCCCTGTCTGATGTTTCCCTATCAAAAATAACGATCTATTCAATCCAGTGTGTCCTATTCTAAGTCGAGAAATAATAATCTCTTCTCTGCTGTTCCTTTCTGATCTTCTCATTGGTCCAATTCTCTTTTGTATTTTATAAAGCCACCTTCCTTTCTTGTCTTCATTCCTTAACTTTTGCCACCTCTCTTTTGCTTTTTGTTTAATTATACCCTTTATTTCTGTTATACCAAAACTAACATTAATGTCTACCCTTAACTTATTGGTACTCCCCTTAGCCATCCTGTCTGCCCTTTCATTTCCTTTTATCTCGTTATGTGCCGGAACCCAAACAAAATTTACCACTAGCCCCATCATATTTATTCTGTAAAGTGTTTGTTGTATTTCAAGTAATATATCTGGTCTACTGACTGACTGATTATTTTGCAAACTGACTAATGACGAACTGGAATCTGAGCAAATGATAGATTTTAATGGTCTTACCTCTTCCACCCATTGAACTGCTAAAAGCAAAGCTAGCATTTCACCGGTATATACTGAAACTCCATCACTAATCCTTTTTCCTACATTAATATGAAACTGTGGTATAATAAATGCTATCCCTACCCTATTAGCAGTATTTTTTGATGCATCTGTATATATTTGTATATAATTATAATAATTATTTAAGTGTTCTTGTACTATATATTTATTCATAATATGATATTTATCTTTTTCCTTCTTTTCTAATAATGAGAGATCAACTTTAGCATCAGGTAGTATCCAAGGTGGAATTGCTGTTATTGGAACTGCCTGACATATATCTAACTGATTTAAATTAATTTCATTAACTTTAGTGTTTATTACCCATCCAAAGCTCTTTAATTGTTTCTTTTCCTTTTCCCATCCAGGTTTAAGCACCTCTAATGTTGGATGATCCTTCCTTTGTCCCTGTAAATTTCAAATGGTTTGCTGCTGTCTGATTGGACCTTTCCGAACATGTGCAGTAAATGGACTGATCCAATATGGTGGACACTGAAGGGGGGGGGGCTGAGACACACTTAATATTATCAGCGTTCTGATGTCATTTTAGCAAACAGATTTTTTTTCAAAACATAATTAATGTGCACAAATAAGAAATAGCTGTATT
Organism: Cyprinodon diabolis; assembly: GCA_030533445.1. Taxonomy (NCBI): domain Eukaryota; kingdom Metazoa; phylum Chordata; class Actinopteri; order Cyprinodontiformes; family Cyprinodontidae; genus Cyprinodon; species Cyprinodon diabolis. The sequence continues at coordinate 43,906,537 of CM060083.1, forward strand.
AACCATACATGTAAACATAGTATTATGGGCCCCCAGGATCTTGGGGCCCTAGGCAACTGCCTAGTATTGCCTAATGGTAAATCCCCCCATGATCTGATCAGTCAATCATGAGTTGTAAAAACAGATCCTGTTGTTTACAGCAGCAAAAAGATTAAAGAAAAAAAAAATTTCACACAAATATGGACCTTAGAAAAATGTATAAGAACAATATAATAGGGAAATGTTAAAAGATAAACCATAAAATCATGTGCTGTAAAGTGTTTTAACAGTATAAAAAATGGAGCACCTGGAGAATAAATATATTCTGGATATACGCTGGATGGAGAATAAATATAGTAGGACATTTAAATAATTAATAATGTAGATTTTAACTGATTTACCTTTGATACATTTTCTACGATCACTGCCACCATGTCTGAACGGGGGATCTTTGCCAGAGAGGGTGGCTTCCTCAGCAGCATACAGCATAAATCTCCATTAGTCCACTGGGCATATCAGGAGCTGCAGTCAGACTAACCCAGTTTCAATAATTAATTAGGATGTTAATTGTTTTAAGTTATTGTATGGCTTCAAAACTCAAATGTGCTGCAATATGGTTAGTTTAATAAAAGTTATTTTTTATGTTGGAATGGTTTTCAAACTGCAGAAATACTCCAGTGGTTCTGACCTAACAACAAAACTCCTTGAACCTAAATACTGAAGAATTCTGCTGGATGATTTTGGTTTTATCTGCAATTAACAATAAAATTGTAAAAAAATAAAATAAACAAAAGATGAGGAGAAGGCTTTAGAATCATCAATTAGTTATATAAAAACTATTGTATTGTGTTCCTGCAGTGAAATGTTCAAAGTGAATTAATGTCCATCTAACCCTAACCCTAACCAAAGTCTCCAGTAGCAGAAAAAAGTCTCTAGATTTGGCGCTAGGAGCTTTTTAGAAATCAAAGTGCTAGAGGGGTCTGAAAAGTGGCTAAATATAGCGACTAAAGCGCTAAGTTGGCAACACTGCTCTTTGCATGGTTTGTTTTCAAATGGTTTGCTGCTGTCTGGACCTTTCTGAACATGTGCAGCAAATGGACTGATCCAATATGGTGGACACTGAAGGGGGGGGGGGGCTGAGACACACTTAATATTATCAGCATTCTGATGACATTTTAGTGAAAACTATTTTCCAAAAACGTAATTAATGTGCACAAATAAGGAATAGTTGTATCAACTATAAATGTAAATAGAGTTCTATGGGGCCCCCAGGAACTTGGGGCCCTAGGAAATTGCCTTGTGTTGCGGTATGGTAATCCCCCCCCTGCATGTGGACAATAATCATTAATTTAAACAATTTGTTAGTTTTTATTGTTATTAGTAGAGGATTGAAGGTCCCCAAAGGTTTATTTAGTGAATGTTGTTCCATTTTTTTTTTACAAGAAAAAGAAGTTTTTAAATGTAAATTCTCAAATTTACTTAAAAAAAATGCCTTCATAAAAAAAAAAAAACGGTTTCAAGAGTAACTTTGCTCTTTACTCAGATTTACTTTTTGGTATTTTTTTCCATTTTTTTTTATTCTCCTTACTTCAAGCCCAATACAAAACTATTCCAAAAATGTAAAAAAAAAAAACAATCCTCTGGACTTTGTTTCCAAGTTTGAAGACGTTTCGCTTCCCAACCAGGAAGCTTTTATAATTCAAAATGTCTTTAGAAGGCTTTAGAAGGTGGACCAAAACCAAAGCCTTGTTTTGAATTAGAAAACATGCAAATTGAACCTGACAAATGGGTCCACCCCTTTGGAATGGGGGTCGTTTGGTTTCTTTATTAGCCTGCAATGCCCCATACCTGTCTATGTCTCTGAAAGGGGGGTCATTAGAGGGAATTGTTGGCCAAGCTGAGCAGGCGAGGTGTTTTCTAAGCCAAAACAAGGCTTTGCTTTTGGTCCACTCTATAAAGCCTCAAACTCAGACTTGGAAACAAAGTCCAATGGATTGTTTTTTATGTTTTTGAATGACTATGACCTGGATGACTGAGAGCCTTCACCAGCATATTACAAACTTTAAGTCTTATCTCAACAACCAATAGAAATGTGTCTTTGCTCCTCCCTCCAGAGAAAAGCCTCCCCAGAAGTGAAGAAAATGTTTTTTGTTAGATGAAATTTGAAAAGACTCAATCTGAAAAACATTCATTTGAATAGTAACATTTAAATAACATTTGAAAAAATATTAATAAAAAATTTAGAAAAAATTGCACAAATAAAATTCAAAAAAGTGAGAAATAAATCTGCCAAGAAAGAGAAATAATTTCTGAGGAAACAGCAAAGTTATCCTAAAAAAACTGTTTTGATTAAGAGTTTCATTCTTCGATTGCATTATTTTATTGCTTACACCAGTAATACAACAAGTCATGTAACAAATTTCCAGTTGTGTTTAAGAAAACATGCAGAATCACAGATTTGTGTTATTTATCATTTTTGTATATTATCCCTTCTATAAAGATATTCCAGGTTTTTCCATGCAGTTGAAACACTGCTGGAAGGACAGGCTGTTTTCGTCAGGCCTTGTGAAGTTGATGTGTGAACAATTATCCAGCAGACCCACACCTCTAATTACACAGCAGTCTATTTATACCAGGCTAATCTGCTCGGTCTCAATCATTCACCATTTCATTCCTTCCCTCCCTTCGTCTTCTTTATTCCTGACCTTCCTATCCATCCATGTTGTTTTTGAAATCTTTAACCTTTTATTCTACATCGTCTTCCTCTTTAATCACCCTCTTCCAACAGAAAGGATAATCATTTTGTTCTACAAAACACAGAGAAACACGTTTCTATGACTTTAATCCTAAATAACTTTTTAGATTTAGCTGCCTGAGATTTAATGGCCCACAGTCTTCTCCAAAACAAAGAACAACCAAGAAGGCCTTTAGTTTCTAATTATTTATCAGTAGATACACAAGAAGACTTATTCTTTGAATACCAAGTAATGCCAGAAGCTTCTTCCCAAGTAATGATAGTCATATTTACACAGTAGCAGCCATTCAAAATGGCCCTTCTCAGTCAAACGCCGACCTAATAGCAGCCTACTCCCCTACGACTCCAAGCAAAATCCCCTCTTCCCCACTTTCAGCCATTGGCCTTCTCCTGGGTGTACATTTTTTTTTACTCTGACTCCATACTTTCACTGATTACAGATTACTGATTACCAGGAGGCTTTTATTTAGATCTTAATGTCCACAAATCATGACAGAAAGAATATTAGTACAGATATTGATGTTTCAAAATGAATTGTAGGTGACCATCCAAGGTACCAGCCAAGGATCACTCAAGGACCAGCCAAGGTACCAGCCAAGGATCACTCAAGGACCAGCCAAGGTACCAGCCAAGGTACCAGCCAAGGATCACTCAAGGACCAGCCAAGGTACCAGCCAAGGAAAGTGGGGACATTTGTAATGGCTCACTACTACTGTAATAACAGGAAACAGAAAAAAACTCTCCAGTTTTTACAATGAGGGTTATCATAATGCAATGAAGTTACTTTTAGGTTTGATGTTGGCCTCCATAGAGGGAAGTAGCAGAGAAATAGCGATAGCAAGTAATCCAGCTGTCTGTATCAGACTGAGCAAGTAGACGGCACAGCTGGATCCTCAATAACTTCATCACAGGGAAATTCATAGTTCACACCAGACTTCCACAATTTCGGTCCTGGATGGCCAGTGTCCTGCATCCTCTACATGTGTCTCTGCTTAAACACACCCAAGTCAAATAATCAAGTTATTAGCGGTACTTTGGAGAACTTGGCTTCAGGCTGAGGAGGTAATTCAGCAATTTGATCCAGGTGTGGAAGGAGAGACAGGTCTGCAATGTGCAGGAAAGCAGACCTTGATGATTCTGATGTTAACATGGTGGTTTTGCAGGTGGCTCTCTGCTAAAAGCTGTTTGGTTCAACATTAAGAAATCCACAGATAAGGTGTTGAAAAGCAAATAACTGTAAGATGAAGGAAATGGGTTCACATGCGGCAAAATGTTCGGCCTACTGAAGCCTAAAGTAAATAGCCACTACTAAACTGTATGAGAAATGTTGATTATTTTCTTAGTTTTTTAGGGTTTTGTTTGCTACAGTCCACGTCCCACAATAGAGTGCATACAGAAAAAACATCAGAAATGTTCGTTTTTTTTTATAGATTTTATGTAAATAAAAACTGTGATTAGCTTCAAAGCACTTTTTTATTCAGCTTTTAATCTCAATCTCCATCTTCACCTTTATTCATTCATCCATCTTATTCCTTATTCCCCACCTTTATCATCATCCTCCATCAATGCTTTTTCCTTCACCCTTCCTCATCCTTGCATTTTTCATCTCCTTCATCCATCTATTCAGCCTTCTATGCCCCCTCCTTCAAACCATACCTCTCATTCTTATCAACCTTTCCTCAATCTGCTCCATCCTTCATCCCCTCTGCATTCATCTTTTTCTCTTTCTTCCTTCCATTTTCTATTTATTTACTTTATATTTTTTTCGATAGATAATGAATCCTTTCCCAGACAAAAAATATTATTTATTAATGGATAAAAAGAATTAGATATGAACATTAAACCAACTCAGTTTAATGACTTGGAACGGAGTGATTCATTTGGAACAGCTGCACATGTTCACACCGTCACACAGAACTCCTGGGATTATAAATGTCAAATATTGCAGATGCAGGTCAAGAATTGTTATTTTTTTGACAGACAACTTATTTAATATTTTTTACATTTTGCCCCTTTTTAAGTTAGCTGCATTTTTTTTCTGCTGAAAACAATGTAAAGTCATTTTTGAATCCACCTGCTGCCCGAAGGATTTGTCTACTTCAGGACCATGGACGGCTCTTCTTGTGCAGACAGCTCCCGTGGTGCTGATACAAACTCAAGCAAGCATTTTTAGAGTGCAGTGATCGTCTACAGGTGCTGGTCATAAAATTAGAATATCATGAAAAAGTAGATTGATTTCAGTAATTCCATTTAAAAAGTGAAACTTGTATATTATATTCATACATTACATACAAACTCATATATTTCAGATGTTTATTTTGTTTAATTTTGATGATTACAAATGACAACAAATGAAAATCTCAAATTCATCATATCAGAAAATTAGAATATTACTGAAGACCAATAAAAACAAAGGATTTATAGAAATGTTGGCCAACTGAAAAGTATGAACATGAAAAGTATGAGCATGTACAGCACTCAGTATTTAGTTGGGCCTCCTTTGGCCTGTATTACTGCAGCAATGCGGCGTGGCATGGAGTCGATCAGTCTGTGGCACTGCTCAGGTGTTATGATAGCCCAGGTTGCTCTAATAGTGGCTTTTAGCTCTTCTGAATTGTTGGGTCTGGTGTATTGCATCTTCTTCTTCACAATACCCCATAGATTTTCTATGGGGTTAAGGTCAGGAGAGTTTGCTGGCCAATTAAGAACAGGGATACCATGGTCCTTCAACCAGGTACTGGTAGCTTTGGCACTGTGTGCAGGTGCCAAGTCCTGTTGGAAAATGAAATCTGCATCTCCAAAAAGTTGGTCAGCTGCAGGAAGCATGAAGTGCTCTAAAACTTCCTGGTATGTGGCTGCGTTGACCCTGGACCTCAGAAAACACAATGGACCAACACCAGCAGATGACATGGCACCCCAAACCATCACTGACTGTGGAAACTTTACACTGGACTTCAAGCAACGTGGATGAAGTGCCTCTCTTCTTTTCCTCCAGACTCTGGGACCTTGATTTCCAAAGGAAATGCAAAATTTACTTTCATCAGAGAACATGACTTTGGACCACTCACCAGCAGTCCAGTCCTGTTTCTCTTTAGCCCAGGCAAGACGCTTCTGACGCTGTCTGTGGTTCAAGAGTGGCTTGACACAAGGAATGCGACAGCAGAAACCCATGTCTTTCATACGTCTGTGTGTGGTGGTTCTTGAAGCACTCACTCCAGCTGCAGTCCACTCTTTGTGAATCTCCCCCACATTTTTGAATGGGTTTTGTTTCACAATCCTCTCCAGGGTGCGGTTATCTCTCTTGCTTGTACACTTTTTTCGACCACATCTTTTCCTTCCCTTCGCCTCTCTATTAATGTGCTTGGACACTGAGCTCTGTGAACAGCCAGCCTCTTTAGCGATGACCTTTTGTGTCTTGCCCTCCTTGTGCAAGGTGTCGATGGTCGTCTTTTGGACAACTGTCAAGTCAGCAGTCTTCCCCATGATTGTGTAGCCTATAGAACTAGACTGAAAGACCATTTAAAGGCTTTTGCAGGTGGTTTGAGTTAATTAGCTGATTAGAGTGTGGCACCAGGGGCCATCAATTTTGAACCTTTTCACAATATTCTAATTTTCTGATATGATGAATTTGAGATTTTCATTTGTTGTCATTTGTAATCATCAAAATTAAACAAAATAAACATCTGAAATATATGAGTTTGTATGTAATGTATGAATATAATATACAAGTTTCACTTTTTAAATGGAATTACTGAAATCAATCTACTTTTTCATGATATTCTAATTTTATGACCAGCACCTGTACACTAACTTACAAGCACCATATACGCCCCTCTTCCTTCTCCAGCAACATCGTCACTTTTTTCAGCGAGTGACAAAGTGCAAAGACAAGCTTATTGAATGCGAGAGCTACAGAGTCTGAATCAAGGCTTTGACAGCTGAGCGGCATGCAGCAGGATCCAGCTGTCATCTGAAAGAACGCTGCAATGTCACACAGATTGATTGTGATGTGATTCATTTTTGAAACAGTCGCCCAGAGGACAGTCTGGATAATAGCTTCAGCCTTGCCGAGACGGAGCAGACAACTCCTGAACCTTCGACACAGCCGTCACATTTCCTGTCAATCTGCTCTGTAATTAATACCAGTTCAGAATTATATATATATATATTCCTTATTGCACAGTGATTTTAAAGCCGTCTTTTAACTGGATGAAACTTAATCAGTTAAGATGAAACTTTAAAGAAAAAAGTTTTTTATTTTGCCTTACTCTGCTGAATGATCTGACCTCTTTTTCGTGTCAAAGTGTTGCTCTGAGAGGTGATTTATCAGAAAGTGCATCTGCAGCTGCAGGTTAGTCTTTAAAACATAAACTGAACTAAAAGTATTGCCACATGTAGGGAGTCTGAATACGGGGGAAATAGGAGACACACAGATCTATACAGTAATTCACTTTTGCTGTGCCTGTGATTCAGAAATACACTGGAAAAGAAAAAGAAATCTCTCCTGTATACATGTCTCTAATTGTTAGCTGTCATCTTTAAACTAGTTTGAACTCTTAAATGCTGCCAGATAAAAGCTGATTAGGTCAGTTTTCATCTAGAAATGTTGTTTTTTTTTTTTTCAAACAGCTGCATGCTGTAAGAATTTCCTCTATCTCCACAAAGCGTGCCGCCTGGTTTTCATCAGCACCTATTTGGTGAAAGTGAAGCACTTCAATCATAGCTTTAAGTAAAAGCAGGATTTCATTGTAGGGGTTCGTTAGACGTGTAGGTTGCTCCAATATTTCAGAGCTAAAAAGGAGCTGATCTGAAAGTTGGAGCTCATGCTTTAATGCTCCACTGATTTTTCAACCCTCACTTATCCTCAGGAGATAACAATCCTGATTGGGAAAATGAGGTTCCGGATATCGACTATTAAAATCCGATTTAATATTTGCTGAATATTCTTTGTATATAAATTAGATTACATGGCAAGGACATTTGTAGTGAGTCTGCAAGTGAATTGAAAACTTCGCTGAATTGAAATGAGTTTCCTCTCTATGGTGGCAGGACGCTGCCACAGAGATAAAATAAGGAGCTTCATCATCCAGAGGGAGTTTTGTGTGAAGCTCAGGAACAGATTGACTTTTATTTCAGTTTATTAGGATCCCCTCCTTTGTTTCTAGCCGGTCCCACATGGAGAAAACTCTAAACTAAAAGCAGAGAATATAAACCCTGGTACCATTGTGGTGTCTGGGCTTCAGTAGTGAACTGATTCCTTTTCCGGGGTATGGATCTGCAGCTCTTAAACAGAGTTTATTTCAGGCTGACATTTTAACAGGAATATGTCAGAATTGATTGAAAAGAAATATTGATAGAAATGTTGAATTCTGTTAGGCAGCCATAAGAAAACTATTCTCTGGTTATCTTTCTTGGACCAAAACAATGTGTATCTTTCACTATCTGTTGCTGCAAGACAACAACTTTGCTACTTAGCCAAACCAGGCCAATGTTTTGTGGAATTTTTTCATTACTATAAACCAGAAGTCATGGATTTGTCATAATCCTGGCACTGATGGTTGGGTTTTTCTCCTCTTCTCCTGCTCACCTGCCTAATTGGCCCTGTGGCTGATTACTGCCAATCTGATTCACCTGCTCCCTGCAGCTATTTAGGCTGTTTGCTTCCCTGCCATCAGCGTCGGATTATTCAACCTGTGTCAGTGTGAGTTACCCAAGCTGTTCAAAGTAAGTGTTCCGTGGAATTCTTCTCAGTTTTTTGCCCATGTGTTTTTGGTTTTTTCCTTTCTGTCCTGCTCAGTTTGGTTTTTGGCCTGACTGCCTGTATTTTGCCTGTTATCGAACTTGGACTGTTTTTCTGACCTCGGCTTGGATTCTCCCTGGATTCCTCTTCAGCTCTCAGATCTCCTGGTTTCTGACACTGTTCTAGACTGGTTTTTGGCTTTGCATAATCTCTCACGGACACTGTAGCTCACTCTGCGTCTCTCCCGCACTCTGTTCTCTGAAGTTTCCCCCCGGGTTACTCCTCTCTGAGTTTCGGACTGAACTCTCAACCAGGTCAGTGACTTTTTGTTGTCTTCTCCACTCTTCATTCTTGTCACTGACCTGAGTTTCCTGTCTCGGCAGAGAGTCGGAGAACCCGCTCTGAGGAGTTTCCATCATCCTCTTTCTGTTATTTTTGAAATGAACCTGTTTTGAAACTTTCTATTTGTCTGCTAAATATTGGGTCCAACCTTCAGTTCGAATTACAGGATTAGCGGTCCGGATCCGGACCCAATCTGATTTAAAACCTTTATAAATTACAGCATGTTGTCCGACTGTGTCTAACTTCACTTGCCCCTCTTCTCCTGTTAATACGGTAAAGCCCTGGGGAGCGTCCGGCTTCAGGCTGCACATGATCCAAATCAGCCAATGAGCTGCCAGTCTGGGTTGCTGCTGCTGCTACTTTTAGACACAGCAGGCAAACCTGTGGCAAGCCGGACGATGGGAAAGAAGGAGAAGACGATGAGAAAAAGAGAGCAGAGAAAGTGTGGACTGCTGGAAGAACTGCGGTGAACTGGTGAAAGAAAAGTGAAATGGTGCTCAAAGATGACCCTGCACATTTAGAGGATGTTTGGCTCAACCTGCTGCTGTGAAGCAGGATTCTCCACCATGAACAGAATCAACAATAAATCTGGATCCAGGCTCAGAATGAGCACCTTGATATGTGCTTGAGAATGGCTTAGTCTCCGGTTAAACCCAGGTTTAAAGCCTTGCAGGGCAGCCTAAAGCCCACTGATCTAATTAAGACATAAAAAAAATGCCAGTTAAGGTGTTTTATAAAAAAAAGTAAGTCAGAAAATTGTACATATACCAAACTGAAAGATTGTTGTTCTCTACTTCAAATCAATTTAGATTTTAAAATGCAAACACGTTCTATTGTTTTATATTTTTTATTTAAAACTTCAAAGTAAAACATGGATGCATAAAGACCTGCATTTTATTTCAGTGTTAAATTCTGTTTAAAGTATCAGATTATAATTAAAAATGTCTCCTGACCTTTACTGGTTGATGATTTTCTTTATTCTGACCCCAATGATTTTTTAATGGTTACCCCTGATCTAAACTAATGGACTCAAAATCCAGATCTGGAGGGCTGGGATCCTACAACTTTTAGATGCCTTTTACTCAGAATGAGTCAAACTGAAAGTAATTACACCATGCTATCTTAGACACTATTGGCTTTGTTCAAAATGTGAATAGTCCCACACATTCTCATCTTCATACTTTGGATCTTGTGCTGACATACGGCATAGAATGTGAAGAAATAACAGTATTTCCTCACAACCCTGTCCTCTCTGACCACTTTCTAATAACCTTCAGGATTACTTTAACAGAGTTCTCCTCCCCCAAAAGAAGGTTCAATTTTAGTAGATCTTTATCAGATAGTGCAGTTATAAATTTTAAAGAATCTGCTTCACTTTCTCTCTCCTCTGTGTCGCTGAGCAGTGCTGAAAATAGAAAGCCTGCTCCTTGGTTTAATGCAGAGCTGCGTACTTTGAAGCAAAATGCTAGGAAACTGGAGAGAAAATATCGCTCCACAGGCCTGCAGGAGTCCTTCCTGGTCTGGAAAAGTGGTTTACTGCTGTATAAGAGGACCCTTTGTAAAGCAAGAGCAGCATACTTCTCCTCATTAATAGAAGAGAATAAGAATAATCCTAGATTTCTTTTTAATACAGTTGCCAAACTCACCCAGAGCCATAGCTCTGTTGAACCGTCCATTCCACCTGCTCTTAACAGCAATGATTTTATGGGATTCTTTATAAATAAGATTGATCTTATTAAAAATAAGATCATAAGCACTCCTCTATCCGCGATTGTACCTGAGGTAGTCATGGAATCTGAACCGGGTTTAGACTGCTTTGATCCAGTTGAACTTTCTGAATTAGCAGGGTTGTTGTCTTCATCTAAGCCTTCAACTTGTATGTTAGATCCAGTTCCAACCAGGTTATTTAAGGAGGTATTCCCTTTGATCTCCTCCTCCATTTTAGATGTGATTAATCTATCTCTGTTACAGGGATATGTACCTAAAGCTTTTAAGGTTGCTGTAATTAAACCTCTGCTTAAGAAACCGTCTCTTGACCCAGATAACTTGGTTAATTATAGACCTATATCCAATCTTCCTTTCTTATCCAAAATTCTTGAGAAAGTAGTTGCCAAACAAGTTTGCGATCACTTACACCATAATGAACTTTTTGAAGAGTTTCAGTCTGGCTTTAGAGCTCATCATAGGACTGAAACAGCTCTGGTGAAAGTCACTAATGATATTCTCATGGCCTCAGATAATGGACTTGTATCTGTGCTCGTCCTGTTGGATCTTAGTGCTGCATTTGATACAGTTGACCATAATATTCTTTTAGAAAGACTTGAATATTTTGTTGGAATTAAAGGAACAGCACTAGACTGGTTTAAATCTTATCTATCTGATCGAATTCAGTTTGTTTATGTTAATGATAGATCTTCAACACGCTCAAAGGTTACCTGTGGAGTACCACAGGGATCAGTGCTAGGACCAATTCTCTTTACTTTATACATGCTCCCAATTGGTAGAGTTATTAGACAGCATGGGATTAATTTCCACTGTTATGCTGATGATACCCAGCTATATCTGTCTATAAATCCAGATGAAGCTAACCCATTACATAGATTACAGGCATGTCTTGAAGACATAAAAACCTGGATGACTCTTAACTTTCTGCTTCTGAATGCAGACAAAACAGAAGTTATAGTCTTTGGACCAGAGTCTCTGAAAAAGTAGCTGATTAGCCAGTCACTTCATTTGGATGGGATTAAACTGATTTCAGATAATAAAGTAAAAAATCTTGGTGTTATTTTTGATCAGGACCTGTCATTTAAATCCCAGATCAAAGAGGTTTCTAGAATTTCCTTCTTTCATCTGAGGAACATTGCAAAAATCAGAAATCTCCTGTCCAGGGGTGATGCTGAGAAACTAGTCCATGCATTTGTTACTTCAAGGCTGGACTATTGTAATTCTTTACTATCAGGAAGTCCACAAACTGTAGTTAAAAGCCTTCAGCTGATCCAAAATGCTGCAGCCAGAGTTCTGATGAAAATTAAAAAGAGAGATCATATCTCTCCTATCCTGGCTTCTCTTCATTGGCTTCCTGTTAAATCAAGAATAGAATTTAAAATCCTCCTTCTCACATATAAAGCCTTAAATGGCCAAGCTCCATCTTATATCAGAGATCTGATTGTTCCTTATGTTCCTAACAGAGCACTTCACTCTCAATCTGCAGGTTTACTAGTGGTTCCTAGAATTTCTAAAAGTAGAATGGGAGGCAGATCTTTTAGTTATCAGGCTCCTCTCCTGTGGAACCAACTACCAGTTTTAGTCCGTGAGGCAGACACCCTGTCTACTTTTAAGGCTAGGCTTAAAACTTTCCTTTTTGATAAAGCTTATAGTTAGGGTGGCTCAGGTTATCCTGAGCTCTCTCTCTATAGTTATGCTGCTATAGGCTTAGACTTTTGGAGGACATAGGGACCCCCATTTCATCATTCTGCTTCATTCTCTCTCTGTTCTCCTATTCTGCAGAATCTGTTTGTTCAATCTCTAACGTTCTGCTCTCTCTGCTTTTCCTCAGAGTAGCTTTGCCTCGTCTGTTCCTGTTTGGCTGTGACGTCATCCAGGAAAGAAACATCAGCTGTGCTGCTTCCATCAACACCCTTGTTTGTAGATGTTGGAGATCGGCCTGTCTTCAGGTGTGGTCCTGTTTCTCTGGCCGTGGCTGGGTGGATGTGCTCTCTTCATCCTCTGGCATGGGAGCTGCCTTGGAGCTCGTCTGCCTGGCTGTGTGTTTCCTGGACGGGGCCGCCTTTTACAGCTGCTTTTTGTATCTCTGCTTCTGTCTCCTTGAACCCCAGTCGGCCGCGGCAGATGGCCGCTCGCACTGAGCCTGGTTCTGCTGGAGGTTTCTTCCTGTTAAAAGGGAGTTTTTCCTCTCCACTGTCGCTACAAGCATGCTTAGTGTGAGGGATTGTATTTGAGTCAATGCAATCAACTGGTTTTCCTTAAATAGAAAACTTTGTATCAATTTGACTGTATGATCTGGTTGAACTGTAAAGTGCCTTGAGATGACATGTGTTGTGAATTTGGCGCTATATAAATAAACCTAATTGAATTAAATTGAACCTTTAATTATCTGTTTTTGTGATTTAGAGGAAAGTTCTATTATGTGATAACCTGTTGGAAAGAATTCAGATGGTCATGGTGTTGGGGTTGGGCGGGCTTTATTGTGAAACAGAGGGAGGGACAGCAAAAATGATTGGGAACCACTGATGTAAGCTAAACAAGAAGGCATTAGTGCAACATGTCTGAAGGATTTTGTTCAGATAAATCCAACAAAGGGAGCATCTGTTCTTTTCTGAATGTTCAGGTGTGTCCTTCTAACCAAAGCGGTTTACTGAATACTTAAAAATCACAGAACAAAGATATCCTTCTTGATCTGCAGCACATTATATTCTAAGTGTGTTCTATGACAAATAAACTCCGTTTTCAGCTCCAAAACCTGTGCTGTCAGACTGATTAAACGTGCTGGAAGTGAATTTAGGGGTTTGTTTGATTAATTTATACGCTGTGAACCTCTGAGGGGTTTCATATAAATTGAAACAATCAAAGGACGTGTTGCTTTTGCTTAGCATCAGATCTTCAGGTTAACCAAACATAAAATGGACTGCAACAGGGTTAGTAGATCTCTTCAAATGTCTAAAATGTTCCTTGGGTTTTGATAATGAGTTCTAATGAAAAGAATCAGCCTCATTGTAATTCAGTGTCAGTGAATAATTTGGAGAAATCACCTTGAAGATTTCAGCTCTTAATGGATTAATAAAAGTAATAGTTAAGCATCAATAAACCTTCTAGCCGTTGGAAAATGGCAATTTAGCAGACAAAAACTTGAATGAAGCTGTCTGTGAAAACATTTTATTGTCCCTCAGATCTATTTACAATAAGTCTTAAAGGTTCCCAGGGTTTGCTGACAAAAGAAGTTTTATGAATGATACATTTAAGAGGACAAAAGAAAAATGGTTACACAGTAAAATTAACAGCTAAGCTTAAAGAACAGGGCCAGCGTGGAAAGGACTGAACCAAGAGGAGGTATGCAGGGGGAAGGCAAGAATCAGTGGTCAGAATGCAGAAACCAGGTCAGTCACTTAACCAAGACTAAACGTAGGAAGAGGATCGGGGCCACTGGAAAAAAAAAAAACTAAACAGATTTTTAATTTTATTTGAGTTTAATATGGTAAAAAAAAAGTTAGAATCCCCCCTTAAATCTTAGAGTTCTGACTGAATTATTACTTTTTTTTCTCTGAATCCTGACTTTAATCTCAGAATTATCACTCTTTTCTTTTATAGAAATAGGATACTAGAAAAAAAAATAAAAACTTAACAGATTTTTTTTATTTTATTAGTTTAATATGAAAAAAAGTCAATCAATTGATTGATTGACTTCATTGATCTCACAGTGGCGAAATTTACCTGTTACATCAGCTCAATGGACAAAAAGAAGAAGAAAGGGCCAAAAGGAGGGGGGGGGGGGAATCATTAATTATTTAGAAACTGGGTCAAAACCAGCTGAACTCAGACTGTGTTTGTTGTAGTAATATGTAAACATTTTAGCTATTTTATGAACAGACCTCTGTGGTTTAGGTGCTGAGTACAGACGTCGTCATGGTTTTAGCTCTATTTAAGTTTTCTCTTTGAGTTTTCATTGGTTTTATTTCCATTTTGTGTTATTCTAGTTATTTTTTAAGGTATTTGAGTTCTTAGGTATTTCTTGTTTGCCCTCTGTTGTCCTCTTGTGTCAGTCTCCTTTCCCTTGCTACCTTCTAGTCTCCTCTGTTCACACCTGCTCCCAATCTGCTGATTAGTCTGGTCTTTGTTTCTCTCTCAGCAACCATTGCTGGTTTGTTGTCATTTATTTGCTTCCTGTTAGTGAGTATTCCTGTTTTTTTGGGGATTTTGTGGATTGACAGAGTAGAGCCTAAGTTGTTCAGTTGAAATATCCACTTCTCCATTCACTATCATCTCTGACAACATCCAACAGTGAGCACAGCTAAAACATTCATTTGACACTGAGTGAACTAAGCGGCTGAATAGAGCTGTGGTCATGTGACAGCCCTGACGCTCCTTCACGGATGTAACTGTCACCTCCTGTTAGGTCTCCCTGTTTTTCTGCCTCCATCCATGTGGGGAAAACACTCCTCCATGTCCTGAAGACTGCACTTCCCTTAAAATGGGCTTTCAACCAGTCAGCATTTTTCTAAAGAGAGACCATCTCAGTAGACTTAAGAAAGCATTATTACAGAATCGTAATGTATGAATGGCAGAAAATGTAAAAACAATAAAAGGGTTCACAATAATGATATGCTAGAGAAAAAACTTTAACACGGATTAAACATAGGATAATTGGAACAACTTTGCAATCAGTCTAATAATACTTCGGTTAGATTGGATTAAAAATGTTTGATGCAACACTTAAAAAAATAAAATGAAATTGAACCTTATTGATTTCTCAATTGAGAAATTAAGTAAATCAATCAGCATTTAAACCATTCCCTTTGGGGAGCAGTAGGCTGCCAATGTGCAGCGCCAGGGGAGCAATCGGGGGTTGAGAATCTCGCACAGACACCCAGAGTGGCAGTCTGTGGGAGTGGGTATGCCCTAACCACTAGGCCACCACTCCCTCTTAGCTATTGCATTGAAAAGCTGCAGTTTTCCCATTTGTAAAACCAGCAGCAATGGCTTCTGTCAATGTCTACTGGATTAGGGGAAGATTTTCATCGCAACAGTATAACATATCAGTAAATGTTAAACCCAATAAAACCCTGAGACCAAAAATGGTCCATATCAAAAACAGAACAATCAAACCAAAGCTGACCATTCGTTTTTTATGTGGTCAAATGGAACAAGGCTGTTCAGACTCCTTTACTGGAGAAACCAAATCACAACTACACAAACACTGCTGTGCAATAGAAGTGTTAAAAATGTTATTAATCAGATAATATTCGGACTGACATATTTTGTGAACACAGGCCCTGCTGGCTGTGTGGTAGAACAACAAATAAGTCTGAATCTAGCTCAAATCACAGTCAAACATGTAACTCTATACATATATGGAATAAATTCACCACAAGTTCCTTTCAAAGCAAAAGAGTTTAATAGAAAATCCTTCAGCTCCAAGCAGTGATGGGACTAACGGCGTTGAAAGTAACGGCGTTACTAACGCGTTACCTTGTTTTAGTAACGAGTAATCTAACTAATTAGTTTGACTGTAACTATAACGCAGTTACCATTGCAGACACCCCGTTACTGTGCGTTACTCAGGTCGCACAATGAACCTTTTTTCATGATAGGACTCGTGCGCAGCTGCGTGAAGCTGACACCCCACCCACGTCAAAAAACTCTGCAAATAGACTGAATGGTTAGTGCAACGTTAGTGCAGATTTGTGCAGAAAAAAAATACTGTTTGTGCTACTTTTGTTTAAGAGATATTAAAGATTATTTTTTAGGTCATCCAGAGGTGCGCGCCTTGTCATGAGAGAGGGGAGGATGAGAATGGCTGATGTATAGTGAGATTCCGTCTGTCAGTTGGGTAGGTGGGTGTTTCCGCTGGTGGGTGTTAATGTACAGCACACACAGAGAGATGGAGAGTCAGGAGGACTCCAGCAGCAAAACAGCGTTTTCCACATGGAAATACCGGTGTTACGTCGAGCTTTGTTTCCCCATCAGATACGGTTTCCTCTGCATCTCCGCACAGCGCAGGCGGCACGAGTCACCGCGCAAGCGACAGGAAACGCGCATGCTCGCTAAAGGCGCGCAACAGTCGCCCTGTGCACGCGCCACAGGAGAACTATGGAGAGCGTGAACGATCAAATGAAAGGGAGAAATCTGGATGGATGGATGGATGGATGGATGGATGGATGGATGGATGGATGGATGGATGGATGGATGGATGGATGGATGGATGGATGAATGGTTGGATGATGGATGGATGATGGATGGATGGATGGATGGATGGATACTCTGCCTTTTCAACCTACTGTATTTTTTATTTTAAACATTATTTGATGGCCTTTGTGGCAGGGATGGAGATCCATATTTTATGTCACACACAGAGTATAGATCTAGATAGATAGATGGATAGATAGATGTTGCAGTATCTATAACAACCCAAACACACAGGATTTCAGAATTAGACATCTCCAGTTATTCATTTCACCAGATCTGAACGCCCTATTAAAAACTTCACATGGCGTTCCCCCTGATGTCATTTACGTTGAGTTGCAATAAATGCTAAACTCTCTGCAGGTTCTTGTCTTTGTCGTCCGCACTATTCAGCTGGCTTTGGAAACACGCTGCGAGAAGGTGGGGGCTGGGTGGGGAGGGTTACGGGGGCGAGAAACGCAAAAGTAACGCAATAGTTACTTTTACTAGTAACTAGTTACTTTTATTGTGGAGTAACTCAGTTAGTAACTCAGTTACTTTTTGGGAGAAGTAACTAGTAACTATAACTAATTACTTTTTCAAAGTAACGTGCCCAACACTGGCTCCAAGTCAAACAAATTTGAGTCAAGACTCTGGACTAAAATTAGTGAAACGCAACTAAACTAAAACTACTATGTACATTAAAGAAGGGAAATCATGGTTGCGAACCATAATCAAGACGATGCAATGAAATCACAGTTTAGCATAGATTTTATGTTTCAGAACCAACGTTTATCTTGAAGAATTTGAAGTGTTATCAAATTAACTTTTAACTCATTTAGAGCAATATGAATGTTTTCAAACCAATTCACAATGCAAATCTTAGAGGTGTTGGGATCCTCAGGCTTGCCCACCAGAGGGCGCCGAGGATCCTCTTCTGTTTTTATGTTTTCTGTTAGGACTGGAGTTACTGTTGGGATCTGGAGCTTTACCACCTTCCTCCAGCAGAGTGTGCCGTGGGTCTCCTGGAGCTGGAGTCTTCCAGCACACCTGAGACGCATCTACTCATCAAGAGACCTTCCCTTTATAACCAGCTGCCAGACCTTGCTTCGAGGCCGCAGTGTTGATCTTAGTTTGGTTAGCAACCTGAGCCTCTGTAACTGAAAGAATCTTAGTTGTCTCTAGTGAGAAATCAGATTTTAACTCTCCTTTGTTTTTGCCTCACAGGAAACCTGTCGCTAGCCTCAAGCTCTGGGTGAGCTGCCTCACAGGAAACCTGTCTCTAGCCTGAAGCTCTGGGTGAGCTTAACCTGCTAATCAGCCCTGGTGAGCCAACCTGAAGATTCCTATGTGGAATTTACCTGAAGATTCCTATGTGGAATTAACCTGAAGATTCCTTTGTGGATATCCCCTGCTGCTCTCTGTGAGGAGCTGGAAACTCTAATCAAGGTCTGCCATGCTAAGTCTGAAGCTAGACGCTGCTGCACTTTGTGTACTCTGCTAACCAACAGCCTCTGGAACCAACTGTTCCCTCTCTCTCAAAAGAGAGGCCCGGACCGAGTTAAGACTTCAGTGAACCAGCCCGGACCAGTTCCTGAATCTGTACATTATCTTGTGTTCCAGAACTTTATATAAACTCTGTTAAACTTTTACCCAGACTCCGTCGTGTTCTGCATATGGGCTTGTATCCTTTACCCATCGTGACAGAACACTGCGGCCAAACACCAAACCCAGCAGACACCCCACGGAGCTTAACCAAGGAGCAAGCTGATCACACCCAGGAACACGATTCAACCCTCAGAGAGTTAAAAACCAATTCCGAGTCAAAGAAAACAAACGTTTCAAGGCTTCGGGGGAATCACAAGATGGCGCCAACTCAACTTCCGGTTCCGGAGCCAAACTCGCCTCCAAGGTCAGAACCAGTTCCGTCACTTCCTGTTTTCCGTCCTTCACTATTTTCCGGCGAATCTAGTGAATGTAAGAGTTTTCTCTGGCAGTGCAGATTATTTTTTGAAATTAATCCGTCCTGTTTCCCTGATGATGAGAGAAAAATAGTTATTATTCTCTCACAATTATCTGGTAAAGCCCGAGAATGGAAAGAGAATCGTTTTTCTCCTGGATCCATTATTACCTGTACTTTTGAACAGTTTTTAAACGAATTCACTCTAGTTTTTTCTGATAAACCTTCTGAGTCTCATGGTCTGTCTAATTGCTGACAAGGAAATAGATCCGTAGAGGAGTTTTCAGTCGACTTCCGGGTTAGAGCCGCTGCTTCCTGCTGGACTGATTCTATGCTAAAAAACATCTACCTCAAATCCTTAAATAAAGAATTTAGAGACAAACTGGCAACTATTAATGAACCTGCGACCCTGGAAGAACTCATTTACACAGCCATTTATCATGATAACAGACTACGAGCAAGAGTCAAGCCCAGGTCTAGAAAACCAGTTCAACCCAGCTTAGCCCGGTCCAACCCAGCTCAGCCTAGTCCAGTCCAGATCTGCCAAAACCAGTCCAGTCCAGTCCAGCCCAGTCCAGCTCAGTCCTGCCCAGTACAGCTCTGTACAGCACTGTTCAGTCCGTCTCTGCCTGTTTCAGTCCGGTTCAGCCACCATTTACATGATTGTCAGTCAGTACCATCCATTAAGAAACTTAAAATTAAACCACAAGTCACAACCCAATCAGTCAGAGCTCCCGTAGTCCATGAGTCAGACATCTGGAACTTTTTCTACGGGGATAGAGATGATCTGTTCCCCTTCTTGTCACCTCTTCATAAACCTACTAGACCCGCACCGGAACCCGCTAACACTCCAGTTAACCTTTTGTCTCAGTCAGCCTCTGAACCGATTACACCTGTTTCCATAGCACCCCGACGTAAGAAACGGCGTCGCCGTAAGCTAGCTCTGTGCTGTCTAGAGACCCCTGAGTTAGCTCTGTGCCGTGTAGAGACCCCTGAGTCAGCTCTGTGCTGTCTAGAGACCCCTGAGTCAGCTCTGTGCCGTCTGGAGACCCCTGAGTCAGCTCTGTGCCATCTGGAGACCCCTGAGTTGGCTCTGTGCCGTCCAGAGACCCCTGAGCAGACTTTTAAAGGGGTGTCAGAATTCGGGGTATGTGGTTTTATGCCTCCTAGGGTCTCTCTGCAGGCACCTCAGACCGCCAAGGACCCTCTGCAGGCACTTCAAGCCACCTCAGAGACTGAACATGTGCCTCAAGAGGTGAATAAACCTGTTTGGCCACATAATGTTTTATAATTGATTTGTTTAATCAGGAACCAATTAACTTAGGTGAAATGATTCTTTACCTTCTGTGAGTGAGCCTCTAGACTCAAATAGCCCAGGCGAAGGACAGGTAGGTCTTTCATATGAATCTAACTTGGAGTGTGCTCAGCAGGATGGACCTCCATGTTGCTTAAACAATCAGCAAGTTCAGGACAACAGACTCCTGGTTGGGGTCCAAATGCCTTCAGAAAAAAACTGCTGTCTCCAATTTAACCCTTTATAGGACACTTAGTCAAATACTTTGAAAATCAAAATTTCAAGCCAATAGAGTTATTGGAGGGCAGGAGAAGATATTATTACCTTTGTAACATAAAAATGGATATTTTGATGGCAAAAGTTAATGTCAATGTCATAACAAGAAACGCCAACTTTCCCTAATAAATCAAGAAAAATAACAAAAGTGCTTCTACAAGAAATTCATGAAAAAATCTCTAAAAGTGAAAGAAACAAATTTTTTTTGGTCAAATGTAACCTTAGAGGCAGTAATGCTGATACTGGCAAGTTTATAAACCTAAATATAATTGTTAACTAGGCTTATTAACTTTTTAACTTAACTTTTAAATTTTTCAGTTAGCTTTTTACCCTTTTTTCTTGATTGTTAATTTTTTTTTCACAACCTGATTTACCGTAGGTAATTTATCATTCATGGGCTCATCTAATTGGTCAAATGCCAAAATAAGATGTGCAGCCATGTAGCAGCATCTTTGCTGAATGGCCGGATATAGATCTTGTGTTTCTAGACCTCACTGAGGGACGGAGGGGAATCCATTTGTAAGAAATATGCAATATCGGACCCGACTTAAGAGGAAAGGAGATCAGGCTTTTTCTGTTGTTGCTCCAATTCTATGGAACAATTTACCTTTTCAAATAAAATCTGCCCACAGCCTGGATAATTTAAAATCGCTTCTTAAAACTCATTTTTATTCTTTGGCATTTACTTGAAGTGTTTTGATAATCTGTTTTTATTAATTAGTACTATCGTTTGTCCTGTACAGCACTTTGGTGCAGTTTTATACCTGTTTTTAAAGTGCTATATAAATAAATTTGACTTTGACATTGACAAGTGATCTAAAATGACGACTTGCCGTATTTTGACCCAAATGACCAAGAATGTAACCAAGCATGGCAACAGGCTGTTTTCTTACCACCACCATCTCAAGGTGAAAAGAACAGATGAATATAATCAGATAGTCGGTGATGTTTACCTCAGATTTAGACAGGAAAAGGTTCCTTTTGCATACTGTATATCTAGAGATAATTCCGTCAAAATTAAAAAAAAATCCACTGGACTTGATTTCCAAGATTTAAAGACGTTTCGCGAATCTGCCACCAGAGGTGGTGAACTCAGATTTCAGCTTCCAAAAACATACAATTCAATCATAGACATGATCCCTTCCAGATATCACCAAACCCCCCACCCCATCACAGAGGAACGAGGGACCTACCCGCTCCAGCCGGTGAACAATACCTCCTTAAAGACCGACTCTTAACAATCATAGACAGGTTTCAGGTATTACAGGAGACAATCCCCTCCCTTAAGGGCAACCCCCCCCCTTTAATGACCGACCCCTAGAATCATAGACAGGCTTCAGATATTACAGGCTGACGATGGAACCAAACGACCCATTCATCGGTTTCCATTTGCATGTTCCCAAGCAATACAAGGCTTTGTCTATATAAGACTCAAACTCACTGCGGATCCAGACATTTGAATTGAGAAAGCTTCCTGGAGAGGTGGAGAAACGTCTTCAAATCTTGGAAACCAAGTCCAGTGGATATTTTTTGAACTTTTACGGAATGACTATGACCTGGATGACTGAGAAACTTCATCAGCATCTAGAGATAATAGTACAGAAATTAACCCATATATGTGCAGTTGTCTAAAAAATTAATTTAGACAATTACTCCAGTAGAGTAGAGACAGCCAAAACTTCTACTTAAGGAAGGTAATGAGGTATTTGTACTGTGCTAGAATCAGGGAAAAGTTGCACAGAGTATAAAAGCTGTAGATGTGACAGGCAGGTCAACTTTCACAAAGATGCATCAAGCATATAAGCAACCTTTAAGCCTGTTTAAAAGCACAATTACTATTTAAGGGTACAATACTTTTTGCATTGTCAGAAGTTTTCAACAAGGACTAAAACAGTAGAGGGAGAGAATGTGTTGTTAGAATGTTAGATTGTTTGTGTGTTTGTGCAAACAAACTTGGCCAATAAAGTAAATTCAATTTAGAACTAAACAAACATTGACAGTATTGTGACTGCATGTAGGTTTCAATCTCACCACTGAAACAAAGTGGCTTTAGCGAAGTTTGTTCCAGGTTATGGAAGGGTCTAAAGAAAAACTATTACAATCGTTTTGCCTTTTCTTCCTCACTCAGCGTCTAAACCTCAGCAGGACTTTCTATTATTAATTAATCCATTAAAGAACTTATGATTTATGTCTCGCATTGGTGCCCTCTAGCCATATGGTCAGACGGCGCACGGCAGGAATCTCTGGAACTGCTGCTGGACAGCTGGCCCCAGTCAGAACACATTTCCCACACCTCTGCTTTTTTTTTACTGCAAGAATTTAAGCTTTTTCCACATCTGGGCATTTAGTTTGTTTCCTGAGAACAGGTTGGTCACCGGGGACATAAAGAAGCTCAGTAAACATGCGGTAAATTTCATTGTATAACAGCAGAGCGGGGTGTTAGTGGTGGAAATGAGATGATGATGGATGGAGTGAGGAGGAAGAAGAGGAGTGGTAAAAAAAAAACAATAATGGGGCGTCCAGGGAAGACTGGAAGAAAACACTCTGCAGGCTGTTAACTCCTCTTGTGCTTCAGCTTCCTGTCTGTAGATTAAAATGACTGCATCTATGTAGAAAGACACAGTTTGCTTTATATTTAGAGAAAGTACTTTAAGGTAATGGAAACAAAGATTCACCATCTATCTCAACACAATTAAAGCAAATAAAACAAACTCAGCATAACTGCAAAAAATCTTGCCTTTTAGAAACTGAAGGAGAAACAAAATGTCTGCTGTCTTTAATTGGCTTCATTTCTCTTATAGTTAGACATATACAACCAAAAATGAAATGTTGCTTAACAGGCAAGAGCTTCTTTTTCTTATTTTCTAAAGAATATTGTGATGAAGATTGCATTAAGTGCTGTAATAAGATCCATAAGGATATATTAATATATAATTCAAAGTACACTAATAAGAAGTGAAATATATTTTATTGTTCACTTGGAAATTCTAAATGTCCAGAAAAGTTTAAATTATCTTGCTGTGGTATATCTAGAAAAAAACGTAAGCTATTTTTTATAGCTTAAGTTGAAGAAGTTGTTGGTTGTATTAACCCACACAAGTCATTACATCATCTGTAAGCATCAGAGCATTTCTGAATTGATTGGTTAGTATTTCACTATTGAGCAAATGTATGGTACCAACTTAAGCCCCATTTACAGGACCCTCTGAAGACCGATCCGTGCCGAGATCGGTCCGAGGTTAGACCATTTAACCGTGCAGAGCTTGGTTCCTTACGACCATTTACA
The DNA here is from genome assembly GCA_030533445.1 of Cyprinodon diabolis. Classification (NCBI taxonomy): domain Eukaryota; kingdom Metazoa; phylum Chordata; class Actinopteri; order Cyprinodontiformes; family Cyprinodontidae; genus Cyprinodon; species Cyprinodon diabolis. Next base: position 43,930,065 of record CM060083.1, read on the forward strand.
CATCATGCTCGCACGGTTCCTTGCCTCCCAGTGAAAATCAAGAGTACTACTGCTCTCTAGAGGTCAACAAGCAAACCAACATGGCGCCACCTGTAACATTCAGGAAGTTTGCAGAGAGCCATGCAAAGAAGGCAGCCTTTAGTGAATTCACTTGACAGAGGCTGTTGGTGAAGTGAATACAACAAACGATCGTCTAATCAGGGCTTAAAAACACAAGAAACAATGACAGACAGGCTTGGACTGGTAATCTGTGATATCAGGCATTTGCCTGGTGGGCCGGTCCTAATTTCAGCGTGCGAGGGCCAGCCCTCCTTAAATCATACCGGCCCCAACACTTCCTCTCTGGCCGAAGCTCCTACCTGTGACAGTAAATAACTGAAGGAGCTGAAGCAGTGATCCAATGTTAACTACCTAAATGATGCATGCAGTATATATAGACCCTTCCTTCATGCTCATCCTTGTGACGCTTGGCATATGGTGTCATTTTCTATTTCTTCAAACTGTAAAATCCTTGCAACAAACTAAATAATAATAAAACTAAAATGCTTTCTTTAAACCAAATTACGATGTTTCTCTTATATTTGATGAATTTATGTTTGAATATTTTGCAAAAATATGTTCGATGCATGATGGGATTTTGCATGTGAAGGCTAGCTTTAATGTCTCACGTGCATTGTTGCCAGGTTGGGATGTTTCCCAGTCTGGCAGGTTAGGACGGACGTCTATGAGTAAAAAATGTTTTTCTTTAGATTTATGGCCTAAGAGATCAATAGACTTTGGTCCAAATTTCGTATCTCCAGGTGGTTTATGGACATTTTTTGGGCTGAAAAACGTGACTCAGTGACGTCTGGCAACCATGCTGATGTGGTGAGTGTGGACGTTACGCAGCAGCAGTCACTGTCGCGTCCATGTTAATAACCAAAGCCAGTAAAACCGCGTTCTAGAGGTCTTAGTGATGGTTGTCAGAATCAGAAATACTCTAAGGGAAATTACTTTTCTTACACGTTCCAGATACAGTTTTGTATGTATATATATATATATATATATATATATATATATATATATATATATATATATATATATATATATATATATATATATATATATTTATATATACACTAAACCACACAAGATAATATAAATATATAAACATATAACTCTTCTATATATATATGCATAACTATGAGTCCAGATAAAGTGATAGAGACTTGCAAGGAATGAATAAATACCAATTACAGATGGGGGGGGTGTCTGAATCACTTGAGGGAGGTGTTGTAAAGATTGATGACCACAGGTAGGAATGGTTTCTTGTGGCGCTCTGTGGTGCATCTGGGTAGGAGGAGTCTCCTGCTGAAGGAGCTCGTCTGCTGGACCAGTGTGTCATAGCGAGGATGTGAGTCATTGTCTAAGATGGACTGAAACCTGGACAGCATCCTCCTCTCTGCCACAACATCACCACCCCTCCTGATGAGTTTGTTCAGTCTGTTGTTTTCAGCGACCCTCAGCCCACTGCCCCAGCATGTGACAGCAAAGAAGAGCGTGCTAGCAACAACTGACTCATAAAACATCCTCAGCATCTCCCCACACTGCTTGCAAACCAAAGCAGTATGTTGCATTTACAGTAGCAGTGATTCAAAATGGCCCTCCCCAGTAAAAGCCCAGCCGAATGGCAGCCCACTTCCCTGCGACTCCCAGCAAAATCCCCTCCAGTTACCAGCCACTGGAGTGACCCCCTCCTTCTCCTAGGCATGCACGTTTTTTAAATCTCACTCCACTCTTTCACTGAATTAAAGGGTCTGACCAGGAGATGACGCTTCTCTTTAGGTCTTAATGTCAACAAATTATGACAGAAAGAATAATTTAGCACAAAGATTGATGTTTAAAAAGTAATAGTAGTGGACCAGCCAAGGACCCATCAAGGAAAGTGGAGAAATTTTGAATGGCTACTACTGTAATACTAAAAATAGCAGCAAGATTTATGATAAATCTTTTAATAAGACTTAGTGACAACAGCTTTTGCTGATGCACTGACGTCTAGCTCTCTGAAAAAATAACCTTACTGTGTGGTTTGAGAAAACACTATTAAACAAACAGTTTAGTAATGTGTTTGTTTGCTGGTTTTTATTTGGGAAACACAAGATTCAAGGGTATTCAGTGATTTCTCTCAAGTGGCTTTAGCATATTTGTTAACTTTTTGGGCCTTTTATAACACATGTTCAAGTATCAAGAATCTTATTTATGATTTATGGAGCCTGAACATTTATATTTTTGATACTCTGGTCTCAAATAGCACACATTAAAGAAAATTGCTACATATTAAAAAAACATTTTGGAGGGATGAGCATTATGAAGAGTCTGTAAGAAGTCTCTTTTCATCATGTTAGCTTTTATATTTTGAAAACTATCTGATGTGAAGTTTGTATTAAAAACATTTTAGTAACAATATAAGGAAAAATATTTTGACACATTATGATGTTAGCTGTGTCGCTATTGTTTGAGAATTAGTTTTGTTTTTTACAGTTGATTTTATTCTTGCTCTTGTTCCGACTCTGCCAGGAACATCTAAGGCTGAGTGGATTCAACCATATGTACAAATATGGAGCAGAACAATCTGCAACCTGGAGGTGGGCAGGATGTGAAGAGTCTTTGCATAGCAGTGAAACAAGGTGCCTAAAGAGCAACACTAGAAAATCAGTAAAATATAAAGCTGAGGAGCTACAAAGAAAAAATCCAAAACAAATTCAGACCGAACCGTTGCAGTTCCTCTTTATATAGATGGACTCAGTTTCATTATCTGAGTCCATCAGGGGGTCATACATGACTTTCTGCAGGAGGTTTGATTGGTTGCTTGGAGACCAAACACTTAAATAGACCTACCCCGATGCATTGTGTATTTGTTGGACTGTCAGAAAACCACAAAGCATACATTTCACCCATTAGAAGGAAGAAAAAAGCAGCATTTATTACTTTCTGCATCCATCTATTCTCATCCTCTTAGATCATCCTTCATTAGTTAGCAAAAAAAACATGTAAATAATTAACTGAATCTAATAAACAGATGAGGAGGAAATTATCTGTCATGATTCTGCGCTTTTTGGTTCTGTTTAAGGTTTCTTTTTGACTTTGATTCATGTCTTTCTGTGTTTTCTAGTTTATTGGTTTCATTCCCATTTTATGTTATTCTAATTGTTTTTGTTTATATTTTTTTTTATTTGATATTTTATGTATTTCCTGATTGCATCTGTTCCCCTCTTGTGTCTGTCTCCTTTTCCCTAACTCCCTTCTAGTTTGCTCTGTCCACACCTGCTCCCAATCTGCTGATTAGGCTGGTCTTGTTCTGTCTCCCATTTATACTCCTCCTATTCAGTCACTATTTGCTGGCTCCTCATGTGTGTTTTCCCAGATGTCTCCTAGCTTTTGGTTTTCTGTGTTTGTTATTTTCGGATTTTTGCTTCAGTTTCCACTTTTTTGATATATTAAAAGTGGAAGATACCACTCTAGCTTCCGTCTCTGTATTTCTCTTACTCATTCAAATCTCTGGTAAAGAAAGCAAGAAAATATTAGTTTCATTCAAAATAAAATTATTCACATTTAGAATTATTTCTTTAGTTCCTACTGCTGTTTTTTCCTATTGTTTTCCTAAAAAGCAGTCATTTGCTACTGAGTTGATTACTGAATGTGAGGTAAGCTCTGCACTGGTGGAACTTGAATTCCACAGACTGGAGCCTACTGGGCCCTCTGGAAATCCAAGGTTTTTAACTTATTAACAACCCAAATACTCACTGAATGAATAAACTTTAATTCTTACTGAAGGAGTTTCCTGTATGTGACGACATGCTTCAAAGGGATGATGGCTGCATACTTTTCTTTGGATGTAACCACAACAGATGAAGGACCTGAAGAACAGGTGCCTCCCTTTTACAGCAGTGAAACTTTTTTAAAGGGATGGAGGGATTCTGCTGCTAAGTTTACTGGCAGCAGAAGTCCTTGAGTTTTTGAGTGAGAAGCAAAAATGCATCCAGAATGGATTCATGTTGATAAAATAAATGTTTTCACTTTCTAAGCAATTATTTTCTGAAACTTAATGTAGTTCAGAAACATTGCAAACACCGATTCAGGCACTTTTGTAACAAGGGGGAATTACAATATCACCAAATGGGGATCATAAATCCAGATGTAAACATTGGGTTTACCAACTATTCTCCAGCACAGCTGCTGCTGATGAGGGATCAGCTAATAGGAGTTTCAGAATATTCCCAAACACATTGCTGGTGTCCTTAAAATAAATGAACCCAGAAACAAGTTTAAATGGCCGCTCCCAGACTCAGTGATCACGACGAAAAATATATATATATTTTTTTGTTACTGATGCTAAATTCATTAAATCACTGCCAATCTATTAGTTCTAGGTATAAATAATGATCCGTTGGTTATTCCTTGCTGACCGGACTTTTACTTTAAGTCAGTTGGACAGACTTTAACTGTCGTTAATACCCAAACGACAGTTAAGTTTCTATGGTGAAACTGCATATTAATGTCTAAAAGAATAAAAATCCTTGGGAAGAAAATCTTGACTAAGGCTTTAATAATTCATGCATCAGAGGGTTAAGCTAAAAGTCATACTTTAAAACAAAAAAAGGAAACATCCCCATATTTAAGGCATGATTACAAACCTTCTCTCCAGTTTTAGAAAGCACGCCTTACTTTTTACCCGTAACTAATCAGCCTTAGACTCACTTCAAGGCTACACTCGCAGGCTGAATAGGAAGGAAATTAGACAGTCTTGCTGCAGCTGTTGGAGGCTAACCTGCTTTCATTTACATACCAACAGCTCCTTAAATGCCATCAAAACAATTCGTGTGTGATTACCTGTTTTTTTCTGCTTGCTGACAACTCCTGCAAAAAATCTTCTCCATTTAGGAGGAGAGCCAGCTCAAAATAACCACGTTATTATTATGCTTCTTCTTAATGCGGCTCTCAGAGGCTCATTAGTGTCAAAAATCTGTAAAACGAGAATCGAGGGGTTTACCAAGGTATTAAACATGTTTCTGAAATATTCCTATCATTTCATTTATCTGTTTGAGATATTTACAAAATTAGATGAACATCATACAGATTTTTCAGGCCTTTAAGAGTCTTTATTTGCTCAGTGTTGTGCTTTTGGTTCTGTTTAAATTTTATCTTTCAGTTTTCATTTCTGTTTTTTTTCCTTTTTGCTTTATTCTAGTTATTATTATAGTTATCTTTGATTGTATTTGAGTTCTTAGGTATTTCTTGTTTGCCCTCTGTTGCCCTCTAGTGTCAGTTTCCTTTTCTGTAGCTCCCTTCTAGTCTCCTCTGTTCACATCTGCTCCACATCTGCTTGTAATTGTTGCATTTATGCTTATTATAAATAATTATATGATTTATTTTCCTTTTTCTAAGGTAATTGTCTAATTAGAATGAATTTAAATTGTATTTATCGAATATTAAATGATCCAGAACATAGTAATGTACCTTTATTTTGAAGTCCCCTCCCTGATCTGACCAGTGATGACATGTTTAGCCGCATGTCGTCATTCAACCGCTGGTTGTCTAGGTGGTGTCCTCAAAACAACGTGGGCTACATTAATAATTGGCAATCCTTTTGGGGAAAGCCTGGTCTGATTCGGAGAGACGGCATCCATCCCACTTTGGATGGTGCAGCTCTTCTTTCTAGGAATCTGGCCACATTTATTAGTCCTCCAAAACCCTGACCCCCCAGGGTGCAGACCAGGAAGCAGAGTTGTAGTTTAACACACATCTCTGCAGCTTCTCTACTGTTACCCACTCTTTACTCCATCCAGACAGTGTCTTGCCCACGACCAAAATCTAATAAATTAGCAAATATTCCCAAAGGAGTAAATCATGATAATCTAATTAAAATCAAAATAACTCCAATTGGGGAAAAAGTTACAACAATTAAATGCGGTCTGTTTAACATAAGATCTCTTTCCTCTAAAAGTCTGCTAGTTAATGACTTGATTTGTGATAATCACATTGACTTGTGTTGCCTTACAGAAACCTGGCTGCAGCAAGACGATTATGTGAGCATAAATGAGGCAACTCCTTCAAGCTATTTAAATTTTCACATACCCAGAAGTTCTGGGCGAGGAGGAGGAGTAGCAACAATCTTCCAGTCTGACTTACTGATTACTCCCAAAACAGTTAATACCTACAACTCTTTTGAACATTTAACCCTTAATTTCCCTCATCCAAATTTCAAGGCAAGAAAACCTCTTCTTTTTGTAACTTTGTATCGTCCACCAGGTCCTTACTCTGAATGTTTAGATGAGTTTTCAGAGTTCCTTTCTGATTTGGTATTAAATACTGACAGGGTCATCATAGTGGGAGATTTTAACATCCATGCTGACATTGAAGGCGATAGCTTAAGAGCAGCCTTTAATGCTGTCTTAGACACTATTGGCTTTGTTCAAAATGTGAATAGTCCCACACATTCTCATCTTCATACTTTGGATCTTGTGCTGACATACGGCATAGAATGTGAAGAAATAAAAGTATTTCCTCGCAACCCTGTCCTCTCTGACCACTTTCTAATAACCTTCAGGATTACTTTAACAGAGTTCTCCTCCCCCAAAAGAAGGTTCAATTTTAGTAGATCTTTATCAGATAGTGCAGTTATAAATTTTAAAGAATCTGCTTCACTTTCTCTCTCCTCTGTGTCGCTGAGCAGTGCTGCTGAGTGCAAAAGCATAGCTTATTCCCCTTCACAGGTTGATGATTTTGTTGATGGGGTTGCTAGTTCTCTGCGTACTGCCTTAGACAATGCAGCTCCTTTGAAAATGAAAACCGTTAAAAATAGAAAGCTTGCTCCTTGGTTTAATGCAGAGCTGCATACTTTGAAGCAAAATGCTAGGAAACTGGAGAGAAAATATCGCTCCACAGGCCTGCGGGAGTCCTTCCTAGTCTGGAAAAATGGTTTACTGCTGTATAAGAGGACCCTTTGTAAAGCAAGAGCAGCATACTTCTCCTCATTAATAGAGGAGAATAAGAATAATCCTAGATTTCTTTTTAATACAGTTGCCAAACTCACCCAGAGCCATAGCTCTGTTGAACCGTCCATTCCACCTGCTCTTAGCAGCAATGATTTTATGGGATTCTTTATAAATAAGATTGATCTTATTAAAAATAAGATCATAAGCAATCCTCTATCCGCGATTGTACCTGAGGAAGTCATGGAGTCTGAACCGGGTTTAGACTGTTTTGATCCAGTTGAACTTTCTGAATTGGCAGGGTTATTGTCTTCATCTAAGCCTTCAACTTGTATGTTAGATCCAGTTCCAACCAGGTTATTTAAGGAGGTATTCCCTTTGATCTCCTCCTCCATTTTAGATGTGATTAATCTATCTCTGTTACAGGGATATGTACCTAAAGCTTTTAAGGTTGCTGTAATTAAACCTCTGCTTAAGAAACCGTCTCTTGACCCAGATGACTTGGTTAATTATAGACCTATATCCAATCTTCCTTTCTTATCCAAAATTCTTGAGAAAGTAGTTGCCAAACAGGTTTGCGACCACTTACACCATAATTAACTTTTTGAAGAGTTTCAGTCTGGCTTTAGAGCTCATCATAGCACTGAAACAGCTCTGGTGAAAGTCACTAATGATATTCTCATGGCCTCAGATAATGGACTTGTATCTGTGCTCGTCCTGTTGGATCTCAGTGCTGCATTTGATACAGTTGACCATAATATTCTTTTAGAGCACTTGTCAGTTTCACACGGTTTTATTTCTGATAGCAAGGAGTAGCTAGCCTAGGCTAGCGCTAGCTTAGCATTGCTATGGCTTCTCTCTCTCCCTCCCTTTCTTTTCCAACTCTTCCTTCTTCCTCTCCTTTCTCCTGCTCTCTGTGTCAGATGTTCAGTTATTCCTCTGCCTCCTTTAGTGATAATGGGATGTGTAATAAGTGTAGTATTTTTGTAGCTTTGGAGGCGAGGGTGTCAGAGTTAGAATCCAGGCTTCAGGCTGTTGAACATCCAGGAGTTAAAGTAGGCCCCCCACGTAGCTCTCCTCCAAAAGTGCCTGAGCAGCTAGGCGATTGGGTAACTGTACGCAGAAAGCGTAGTCATGGATCTCTGCCCACTGGTCACCACCAACCCGTTCACGTTTCTAACCGGTTTTCCCCACTCAGTGACACACCCACTGAGAAGCCCACTCTGGTGATTGGCAGCTCCATAGTCAGAAACGTGGCATTAGAGACACCAGGGACCATAGTCAAATGTTTGCCGGGGGCCAGAACGGGCGACATCAAATCCTACCTGAAACTACTGGCTAAGGATAAGGTTAAATACAGTAAGATTGTTATTCACGCTGGTGGTAATGACACCCGGTTACGCCGATCGGAGGTCACTAAAATTAGTGTTGCTTCGGTGTGTAAGTTTGCCAAAAAAATGTCGGACTCCGTAATTTTCTCTGGTCCCCTCCCTGATCTGAGCAGTGATGACATGTTTAGCCGCATGTCGTCATTCAACCGCTGGTTGTCTAGGTGGTGTCCTGAAAACAACGTGGGCTACATTAATAATTGGCAATCCTTTTGGGGAAAGCCTGGTCTGATTCGGAGAGACGGCATCCATCCCACTTTGGATGGTGCAGCTCTTCTTTCTAGGAATCTGGCCACATTTATTAGTCCTCCAAAACCCTGACCACCCAGGGTGCAGACCAGGAAGCAGAGTTGTAGTTTAACACACATCTCTGCAGCTTCTCTACTGTTACCAACTCTTTACTCCATCCAGACAGTGTCTTGCCCACGACCAAAATCTAATAAATTAGCAAAGATTCCCAAAGAAGTAAATCATGATAATCTAATTAAAATCAAAATAACTCCAATTGGGGAAAAAGTTAAAACAATTAAATGCGGTCTGTTTAACATAAGATCGCTTTCCTCTAAAAGTCTGCTAGTTAATGACTTGATTTGTGATAATCACATTGACTTGTTTTGCCTTACAGAAACCTGGCTGCAGCAAGAGGATTATGTGAGCATAAACGAGGCAACTCCTTCAAGCTATTTAAATTTTCACATACCCAGAAGTTCTGGGCGAGGAGGAGGAGTAGCAACAATCTTCCAGTCTGACTTACTGATTACTCCCAAAACAGTTAATACCTACAACTCTTTTGAACATTTAACCCTTAATTTCCCTCATCCAAATTTCAAGGCAAGAAAACCTCTTCTTCTTGTAACTTTGTATCGTCCGCCAGGTCCTTACTCTGAATTTTTAGATGAGTTTTCAGAGTTCCTTTCTGATTTGGTATTAAATACTGACAGGGTCATCATAGTGGGAGATTTTAACATCCATGCTGACATTGAAGGCGATAGCTTAAGAGCAGCCTTTAATGCTATCTTAGACACTATTGGCTTTGTTCAAAATGTGAATAGTCCCACACATTCTCATCTTCATACTTTGGATCTTGTGCTGACATACGGCATAGAATGTGAAGAAATAACAGTATTTCCTCACAACCCTGTCCTCTCTGACCACTTTCTAATAACCTTCAGGATTATGTTAACAGAGTTCTCCTCCCCCAAAAGAAGGTTCAATTTTAGTAGATCTTTATCAGATAGTGCAGTTATAAATTTTAAAGAATCGGCTTCACTTTCTCTCTCCTCTGTGTCGCTGAGCAGTGCTGCAGAGTGCAAAAGTATAGCTTATTCCCCTTCACAGGTTGAGGATTTTGTTGATGGGGTTGCTAGTTCTCTGCGTACTGCCTTAGACAACGCAGCTCCTTTGAAAATGAAAACCGTTAAAAATAGAAAGCTTGCTCCTTGGTTTAATGCAGAGCTGCGTACTTTGAAGCAAAATGCTAGGAAACTGTAGAGAAAATATCGCTCCACAGGCCTGCGGGAGTCCTTCCTAGTCTGGAAAAATGGTTTACTGCTGTATAAGAGGACCCTTTGTAAAGCAAGAGCAGCATACTTCTCCTCATTAATAGAGGAGAATAAGAATAATCCTAGATTTCTTTTTAATACAGTTGCCAAACTCACCCAGAGCCATAGCTCTGTTGAACCGTCCATTCCACCTGCTCTTAACAGCAATGATTTTATGGGATTCTTTATAAATAAGATTGATCTTATTAAAAATAAGATCATAAGCACTCCTCTATCCGCGATTGTACCTGAGGTAGTCATGGAATCTGAACCGGGTTTAGACTGCTTTGATCCAGTTGAACTTTCTGAATTAGCAAAATTATTGTCTTCATCTAAGCCTTCAACTTGTATGTTAGATCCAGTTCCAACCAGGTTATTTAAGGAGGTATTCCCTTTGATCTCCTCCTCCATTTTAGATGTGATTAATCTATCTCTGTTACAGGGATATGTACCTAAAGCTTTTAAGGTTGCTGTAATTAAACCTCTGCTTAAGAAACCGTCTCTTGACCCAGATGACTTGGTTAATTATAGACCTATATCCAATCTTCCTTTCTTATCCAAAATTCTTGAGAAAGTAGTTGCCAAACAAGTTTGCGACCACTTACACCATAATGAACTTTTTGAAGAGTTTCAGTCTGGCTTTAGAGCTCATCATAGCACTGAAACAGCTCTGGTGAAAGTCACTAATGATATTCTCATGGCCTCAGATAATGGACTTGTATCTGTGCTCGTCCTGTTGGATCTTAGTGCTGCATTTGATACAGTTGACCATAATATTCTTTTAGAAAGACTTGAATATTTTGTTGGAATTAAAGGAACAGCACTAGACTGGTTTAAATCCTATCTATCTGATCGAATTCAGTTTGTTTATGTTAATGATAGATCTTCAACACACTCAAAGGTTACCTGTGGAGTACCACAGGGATCAGTGCTAGGACCAATTCTCTTTACTTTATACATGCTACCAATCGGTAGAATTATTAGACAGCATGGGATTAATTTCCACTGTTATGCTGATGATACCCAGCTATATCTGTCTATAAATCCAGATGAAGCTAACCCATTACATAGATTACAGGCATGTCTTGAAGACATAAAAACCTGGATGACTCTTAACTTTCTGCTTCTGAATGCAGACAAAACAGAAGTTATAGTCTTTGGACCAGAGTCTCTGAAAAAGAAGCTGATTAGCCAGTCACTTCATTTGGATGGGATTAAACTGATTTAAGATAATAAAGTAAAAAATCTTGGTGTTATTTTTGATCAGGACCTGTCATTTAAATCCCAGATCAAAGAGGTTTCTAGAATTTCCTTCTTTCATCTGAGGAACATTGCAAAAATTAGAAATCTCCTGTCCAGGGGTGATGCTGAGAAACTAGTCCATGCATTTGTTACTTCAAGGCTGGACTATTGTAATTCTTTACTATCAGGAAGTCCACAAACTGTAGTTAAAAGCCTTCAGCTGATCCAAAATGCTGCAGCCAGAGTTCTAATGAAAATGAAAAAGAGAGATCATATCTCTCCTATCCTGGCTTCTCTTCATTGGCTTCCTGTTAAATCAAGAATAGAATTTAAAACCCTCCTTCTCACATATAAAGCCTTAAATGGCAAAGCTCCATCTGATATCAGAGATCTGATTGTTCCTTATGTTCCTAACAGAGCACTTCGCTCTCAATCTGCAGGTTTACTAGTGGTTCCTAGAATTTCTAAAAGTAGAATGGGAGGCAGATCTTTTAGTTATCAGGCTCCTCTCCTGTGGAACCAACTACCAGTTTTAGTCCGTGAGGCAGACACCCTGTCTACTTTTAAGACTAGGCTTAAAACTTTCCTTTTTGATAAAGCTTATAGTTAGGGTGGCTCAGGTTATCCTGATCTATCTCTATAGTTCTGCTGCTATAGGCTTAGACTTCTGGAGGACATAGGGACCCCCATTTCATCATTCTGCTTCATTCTCTCTCTGTTCTCCTATTCTGCAGAATCTGTTTGTTCAATCTCTAACCTTTTTCTCTCTCTGCTTTTCCTCAGAGTAGCTTTGCCTCGTCTGTTCCTGTTTGGCTGTGACGTCATCCTGGAAAGAAACATCAGCTGTGCTGCTTCCATCAACACCCTTGTTTATAGATGTTGGAGATCGGCCTGTTTTCCAGTGTAGTCCTGTTTCTCTGGCCGTGACTGGGTGGATGTGCTCTCTTCATCCTCTGGCATGGGAGCTGCCTTGGAGCTCGTCTGCCTGGCTGTGTGTTTCCTGGACGGGGCCGCCTTTTACAGCTGCTTTTTGTATCTCTGCTTCTGTCTCCTTGAACCCCAGTCAGCCTCGGCAGATGGCGGCTCACACTGAGCCTGGTTCTGCTGGAGGTTTCTTCCTGTTCAAAGGGAGTTTTTCCTCTCCACTGTTGCTACAAGCATGCTGAGTGTGAGGGATTGTATTTGAGTCAATGAGTCGATGCAATCAACTGGTTTTCCTTAGATAGAAAACTTTGTATCAATTTGACTGTATGATCTGGTTGAACTGTAAAGTGCCTTGAGATGACATGTGTTGTGAATTTGGCGCTATATAAATAAACTGAATTGAATTGAAATTGAATTGAAGTTAAGAAGGTCTTGTTTGAGCTCGGGCGGAAGATGCAGTCAAGCGGTTATGGAGGATTTTTACTAACTCAGGGATATGGATAAGGATGTTTACATTTATAGAAACACGATTTTAAAGTCTTTGGATAATTACCTTTTTTCTTGCACCAGGCAGCCAATGAGATATTTTATTCGTTTGTGTTTTTGTATCTATTATTTCATATGCTCTGCAAGTTATTTGTAACATTAATGTTTATGTTGTCAACATTATTTCGTTTTCACGGTGGATTTGGAGAAACCAAGAGCAACTTTGAATAAACCAGTAAGGAGAACCACTGGAGTCTGCTTGTGTTTGGAGGGAAATACACAGCTGAACAGCCTGGTCTTTGTGTCTGTCTCCAGTGGTGGTTCTAGACCAAATCAATCAGGGGGCCAGGAGGGGGCCAGCGTGTTTTCATGGGGGCACAGAAAAGCATGAAATAAAAAACAGGGCCATTCAAATATATTAAGATAGCTGCATGAAGTGACATTTTTATTCAATAGGTTTAATTAAAATGCATTATTAGGTCAAAATACATTCATAATTTAGGAATTTAACATATTTTTGTCATAATTTAAGGTAAAATTACAGTTTTCTATAAAATCTGAATTAGAACTCAAGAAAAACTGATAAATTGAGATGTACAAATTTGAGCAATTTGTTTTGAAAAAAAAAAAACATTTAGCAGAAAAAAACTGGCATCCTATCTCAATACCAGTGAAGCTATCATCTTATTGCTTTTAAATAATTAGAAAAAGAAGAATTTGTAAAGAAAAAAAGAAATAGATCAGTAACTATGTCTGTTCCATTCCCTTTGAGTATTATGTCTTCAGTACAAGGGCCATAATAGGGGCCAGGACATGATCTACAGGGGCACTGGCCCCCGTTGGCCCCTGTATACAACCGCCCATGTCTGTCTCCCATATATGCACCTCCTGCTCAGTCGCTGTTGCTGGTTTGTCATCATTTCTCTGCCCCCTTGTTGTGAGTATTCCTGATTTTCAGCATTTTGTGGTTTTATGTTTTTGGATTTTTGCTTCTGTTGAACTTCTTGGTTAATTAAATCTTGCAAGAAACCACCTCAGTTCCAGTCTCTGCATTTGGACCCTGTTCAAACCTCCACTCGACCTGAAACTCAATAAACAAATATAAAACTAAATTCCTGTTGATATGGCCTGTAGAGGCTGAGCAATCTTAGTCGAGCAGCGACAGCATCTTCTGCACCAAGTGCCAACAATGATTACCAAGCAGACAGACTGAGCAGCCATGGTGTCCATAACTGGTGAATATCCACATAATGGATCAACTAAAAAACATCACAGTGAATAATTGGGTGCTTCCAGGTGATGTGATGGTGATCATTATCCAGGTCACAGATTGTCTCATCATTAATGTTACCATTAATTACGGCTCACTGATCATCAGAGAATCCTGTCTCATACATGTGCCAAAGAAGTGGTTTCATCTCTCTATTGGCCATCTAAAAAAATTAAGTGCCTCAGAGTTTGCACTGTAATCTGCTTGAAGTTACAGGTCTAACTCCTTATTGATTGCAAACTGTGTTGCTGTCTGCTCTCTAAACCCTCAGACCTCTGATGCATCAGGGGCCTCGGATGTTAATGACACAGAAACATCAGCTTTTGTTTCCTGCTGTTTTTTGTAATACCTGCACATCTGTGGAAAAGAAAAGCATTTCTGGCCGTTTGCTTTCCACACATCTTTGCTAAATGTACATGTCCCATCTGTTTTCACTCGCTGCTCTGTTTCTGCCAGTTCATTATTTCTTTTGTGATAAATGGCTCAAACAACAGATGTGGCAACGTATCCTGCAGATATAATATGTTCCCTCAAAGCTGTAGCTTCAGGGTGGCAGTAATTAACCCCCCAAAAATACTATGATTAGGCACCTTGAGGTGCTGCGTTATTTACAGTCATCAAAGGTACTTATAGCTGTCTGTCAAAGGAGCGATACAGAATCTGTAGGAGGAAAGGAAACAAGAAAAGTATTTTTCACCAGCCTTTGTCTCATTACAGCTGCTGTCACTCTAGATGACGGATTTTAATATTAACGCATTGTGAAGGAATGTGCAGAAAGCTCTTTGCAAATAGAATAAGTTCTGAATATGATTAATTATTAGCATGTCTGTAGGGGATTTATTTAGCTGAAGGTGGCATGAATTACAGAGCAGTTTCATGGTAAAATATGAGGCTCACACTAAAGGAACCAAATATATGATGTCACTGCTTTAATACTAACTCAGAAATAAAACCTGTCATTCATTAAGTTTGTGCAAAAGTAATTCATAATAATACAAGATTCCCAAACAGGAACCAAACCAAAAATAAAACAAGACACGATGCAGGTAAATGTTAGGAAATAACAACAAAAAAATGCTAAGGAGGCATTTAGGATATCCCTAAACCAGTGGTGCCCTCCTTAAATGTTTTGGGGGGGGGGGCGGGGGGGCGGGGTGTTAGGGTTGGGGTGGCCACTGAAACTAAAAGCCATAATTTCCGGGTTTCAATTGTGGTAAACCTGCCTGTAGAAATCCTTAAGACATAAGGAAACGCCTACTCATATCTTGGATTATTGTGTGATTTTAAATGTTACGTCGGTGGCTGTGCATAATGGGATGAAATGCTAAACTGATGCTACTACAATTTACACTGGCGAGTGGTGGCGCCACTGCCCTAAACAAAATGACCTGGCAAAATGAATTTCCTTTGATACATGAACAATTGGCAATCTGTAAAGCCGGGCATACACTGTATGATTTTCTAAATTGTTGCACACAGCTACGGCTCGCACTGTACGATGAAACCTTAGGGTTTCAAATTTCACTGCTCACGATGTATGGTCTCACACTCACACCCAACGCTCTGATGTGATCTACCTGCTCACACTGTACGTCTAAAAACCAGGTGGGACTCAGCTCCGCAGTGAGATGGCGCTACTCGGACCCGTCTATCCAGAAGCCAAACCAGTAGCAGAGGAACATGAAGCTCACTAGAGTGAAACGCGCTGCCTTGGATATTTGGGCAATTTAGTGCTGAAAGCCCTAAAAAGAAAAGGAGACGACGTATTTGGACAAAGACATGGCTGAGCTAACGTGGCTACTACGGTCTGTCAGTTTGACAGGAAGAACTACATTTCACTCATTGCCCCCCCGCCATGTTGCTGGGTTTACCTCTGAGAGGAGGAAGAAGAAGAATCCTTGTGAATCCACTGAGCGATTTGCCCACAACCACCTTAGGACGGCCGACTGAATTTCAAACATGTCTGATTTTTTTCCTGACCTCAGGAGGTGCTCGTTAGAGGCTGATCCCCTCTCGTTACCCCCTGTACACTAGGGTTAGTGTTTGGGTTAGACGCACCATCAAGCTGAAAGTCGGAGTGATTGAAAATGTCTTGTTCGTCTGAAGAATCGGCATAAAAACGGGCAAAATATCACACAGTGTATGCCTGGCTTAACTGCAACCTGGTTTAAAACACATAAATTACAAACAGAGAGCGTTGAGCATAATACAATAAATACCGTGTGGTGTTGGAACAGGAAACTGTCTGCAGCCAACAGTCCTGGACACAATCTAATCCTGAAGGATCTATATGATTTACGATATTTAAAAAAGGTCATCCTGAAAAACAACGTCTCCACGAGATTCAAGCCCTGCATCCAGATATAAACACTTTTTTTATTTTTATTTTTTTCTTCTTGTTTGTGTCTTCTCTTCCTCCTCCTCTGCTTCCAGTCCTTTATTTCTCTCTCATCCTAATATAGGTGCTGAGAGAAAACGTTTTTTAGAGAAAATTGGGCAAAGGTAAGGAGATTACAGGTTGGAAGATGATGTTTTTTAGGTTGTAATTTTAATTGTACAGAAAATTAGTTTTTAGAATGCAATCATGCAGAGCTTCATCAAGGCTGCGGCAGTTGGTCTCATCCGATGGCCTGGAGGACAAATTGAGGAGGAAAAACATCCAGACAGTAACGCACGGTTTAACATTGAAGAGAACAACATCTCTTTAGCTTATCTGGTGGGTTTTTATTCTTTTGAATGTGTTTAAAACATGACATATTTAATCAGAAGTTTTAATGTACCTTTAATTGCTTTTAGGTAGTGTTTTAATCAGAAACATTTTACCCATAAGCACCTACTGACATTTTGATCAGGCTGACCCTTCATCACAGGTCTAGAAAGGCTTGAAGTTATTTTTGGACTGTTTTCAGACATGAAGGCATGATTGTTCTTGTCTAAGGCAGTCAGCAGGATACTGTTAATGTCACTTGTGACATCACCAGATCTATTAGCCATCTGGAGATAAACATACTGGAAACAGAACATCTACTGGTGAAGATTCTCAGTCATCCAGGTTATACTCATTCCAAAAAAGTTAAAAAAAAAATAATCCACTGGACTTTGTATCCAAGTTTGAAGACGTTTCACTTCCTATCCTATTCCTAGCCTGAGCATCCATCCATTTTCCGTCATGCTTATCGTGAGGGGTGCTGGTGCCTATCTCTAGCTGTCTACGGGTGAGAGGATTCCTTCCTAAAAAAAAAAAAATATATATATATATATATATATATATATATATATATATATATATATATATATATATATATATATATATATATATTTAGTGTGTAAGCCTCCACTTTTTATTTCTTTTTTATGAACATAGTCTCTTAGTCTTTTAGTTGAAAGCAGAAGTCACTCCACAGAGAGAAGCAATGGGACTTCTCCAAATTTAGCTCTGATCTGTGTTCTTTGGAGGGACGATGGGGAGACTCCAGCAGCTTGAAGGAAAAGTCCATCCAGCAAGGAATAATCAATGGATCATTATCTATACCTAAAACTAATACTAATTAAAAAAATTTAGCATTAACAAAACATTAATTTCCGTCACCATCACTGAGTTATAGTAATATCCAAATATAGTAGCCCCCCCCCCCCCCCCCCCCCCCCGCCATCTTCCAGCAGTGACGTCACGGTGTGGTAAGCCTAGCGCCATTCTCCCCGCTTTACAAGCTAAATCAATGGGAACTACTAGACACATCTGCAATCAACAACAATTATTGAAGATTTCCAGAGGACTTCACCATTGAAATTCACCAGAGCTATAGTGAAACTGACAATGCCCACGTGCATGGCAGCTGGATGCTGGAATACATCGGGTAAAAGTGAAAAAAAGAGTTATTCCACCTTTCTGATTCCTGATCCTCCACGGACGGGTTGGTCGTTGGATCGCCAACTTGAAGAGGGAGGATTTGCCATCGAACTTCTGGCCAGAGAAAAAACCCGTAATATGTAGCCGACATTTGGAAGAAGAATGTTTTCAAGATGACTTGGATAATAGCGCGTTGTGACAAACACCAGATACAGCACTGGGACTTGATCAACAGCCGATACCGCACCGTGACGTCACAAACCAGTAGGTGGCAGTAGTGTTCTTTGACAAACATGGATGCCTCCAATAAAGCACATTCACATGAAAATTACTCTGAATTAAAAACACTGATCATTTATTGAACAGGATGGAATCATTTCAGATTTAAAGGACTTTTCCTTTAAATGTGTCTCAGCACATCTGAGCTACTTTTTCAGTAACTTCTAATGATCAAGTCTCTGTCCTCTTTCTGTTACCATGTCCTTGTTTTTTTTTGGTCATTTTTCTTTCCATGAACATGTTGTATCTGATGCTGTCATGTTTTCCTCCCACGCCATCAGCTCTTTGCTGAATGCAGGTTTAGCTCTTCTTCATGAGCCGTCAGAGTGATTTCTGGAAAATCTATGAAGAAAAGTAGGCAGCAGATGCCATGTTTTTTTTGTTTGTTTTTTTTTTTTCTAAGAACCTGAATATTTTTGTCATCAGACTTCTTCTGAAAAGAAGCAGCTTCATTACTGGTATGAGTTTTCTACTTAAAATCATAAAAAGCGCTCAGCACTGGCATCAACCCTCCTCTCTTTGAAACTCTGGACAGATTCGATTTTCACAGCAAATTAAAACCAGCATGAAAAGTTGGAGGGATAATCAGAAGAGCTGGGAAGAGGGTTCTGATCTTCCAAAGGTTCGCACATCCTGCATTTTTCAAACTTGTCGAGTTTGAAATAACTGTAGCAACACATCAGCTCTGACATTTCCCACCAGGAAAGGGTTTGAGTCAGCAGCTCTAAAGTGTGAGCGAGCCGCTTCAACGCTGGTGAAATGGGAACACTGTGCTCTGTTCTTTGTAAATAGATACAAGAACATTTCCATTAAACATCCTGAATTAAAAGGAGCTAAGGGTACTTTATTTAGTGGGATGTTAGATCATGGTGGGCTGGATATTTTCTCTCACCTTCATTATTTGTCCACCATCATCCATTTTTAGCATTTTAGATGGAAAAATCTTACTTTAAAAGAATCTTATAAAAATGAAACAAGAAAGCTTTAATCACTCGTTGGTTCTCCTTTCTGAATACATGGAAACCCTTCCATTGGAGAATTTAAGCATTTTAGTCGGTTTATATTTCCATTCTTCCCAGAAACGCATCTTAAACATTCACTTTCCTGCAGCTCCTAATTATACGTCTGAAGGACTTTGGAACTAAAATAAGTGAAATGGCCTTTTCTGTCATTTCTGCTCATTTTTAGAATGTAGCATTTTAACTTCAGTTATAATGTATAATTTGAAGCTATAATAAAGCATAAGTAAACCTCTCAGAACAATGAATCATTTAAAAGAAAATGTGAATTTTCTTCAGTTGTACAAGTTAACATTAAAGGGTTTTAGTCAAGTACTATACCTACAAAAAAAAAAATATATACAGTGGGGCAAAAAAGTATTTAGTCAGCCACCAATAGTGCAAGTTCTCCCACTCAAAAAGATGAGAGAGGCCATTAATTTTCATCATAGATATACCTCAACTATGAGAGACAAAATGAGAAAAAATAATCCAGAAAATCACATTGTCTGATTTTTAAAGAATTTATTTGCAAAATATGGTGGAAAATAAGTATTTGGTCAATAACAAAAGTTCATCTCAATACTTTGTTGTATACCCTTTGTTGGTAATGACAGAGATCAAACGTTTTCTGTAAGTCTTCACAAGGTTTTCACACACTGTTGCTGGTATTTTGGCCCATTCCTCCATGCAGATCTCCTCTAGAGCAGTGATGTTCTGGGGCTGTAGCTGGGCAACATGAACTTTCAACTCCCTCCAAAGATTTTCTATGGGGTTGAGATCTGGAGACTGGCTAGGCCACTCCAGGACCTTGAAATGCTTCTTATGAAGCCACTCCTTCGTTACCCGGGCAGTGTGTTTGGGATCATTGTCATGCTGAAAGACCCAGCCACGTTTCATCTTCAATGCCCTTGCTGATGGAAGGAGGTTTTCACTAAAAATTTGACGATACATGGCCCCATTCATTCTTTTCCTCACACGGATCAGTCGTCCTGGTCCCTTAGCAGAAAAACAGCCCCAAAGCATGATGTTTCCACCCCCATGCTTCACTGTAGGTATGGTGTTCTTTGGATGCAACTCAGCATTCTCTCTCCTCCAAACACGACGAGTAGAGTTTTTACCAAAAAGTTCTATTTTGGTTTCATCTGACCATATGATATTCTCCCAGTCATCGTCTGGATCATCCAAATGCTCTCTAGCAAACTTGAGACGGGCCTTGACATGTACTGGCTTAAGCAGGGGGACACGTCTGGCACTGCAGGATTTGAGTCCCTGGCGGCGTAGTGTGTTACTGATGGTAGCCTTTGTTACTTTGGTCCCAGCTCTCTGCAGGTCATTCACTAGGTCCCCCCGTGTGGTTTTGGGATTTTTACTCACCGTTCTTGTGATCATTTTGACCCCACGGGGTGAGATCTTGCGTGGAGCCCCAGATCGAGGAAGATTATCAGTGGTCTTGTATGTTTTCCATTTTCTAATAATTGATCCCACAGTTGATTTCTTCACACCAAGCTGTTTACCTATTGCAGATTCAGACTTCCCAGCCTGGTGCAGGTCTATAGTTTTGTTTCGGGTGTCCTTTGACAGCTCTCTAGTTTTGGCCATGGTGGAGTTTAGAGTGTGACTGTTTGAGGTTGTGGACAGGTGTCTTTTATACTGATAACGGGTTTAAACAGGTGCCATTAAGGAAGGTAACGAGTGGAGGACAGAGGAGCCTCTTACAGAAGAAGTTACAGGTCTGTGAGAGCCAGAAATCTTGCTTGTTTGTAACTGACCAAATACTTATTTTCCACCATATTTTACAAATAAATTCTTTAAAAATCAGACAATGTGTTTTTCTGGATTATTTTTTCTTATTTTGTCTCTCATAGTTGAGTTATATCTATGATGAAAATTACCGGCCTCTCTCATCTTTTTGAGTGGGAGAACTTGCACTATTGGTGGCTGACTAAATACTTTTTTGCCCCACTGTATATATATATATATATGTAAAAGTTCACGTAGCGAGCTTTGATTAGACCCCCTTTTCATCATTCTGCTTCATTCTATCTCTATTCTCCCACTCTGCAGAATCTGTAAATTCAATCTCTAACGTTCTGCTCTCTCTGCTTTTTCTCATAGTAGCTTCATCTGGTCTGTTCCTGTTTGGCTGTGACTCCATCCTGGAGAGAAATATCAGCTGTGCTGCTGCCATCAACACCTTTGTTTCTAGATGTTGGAGCTTGGCCTGTTTTCCAGTGTAGTCCTGTTTCTCTGACCGTGACTAACTGGATATGCTCTCTTCATCCTCTAGCATGGGAGCTGCCTTGGAGCTCGTCTGCCTGGCTGTGTGTTTCCTGGACGGGGCCGCCTTTTACAGCTGCTTTTTGTATCTCTGCTTCTGTCTCCTTGAACCCCAGTGGGCCTCAGCAGATGGCCGCTCACACAGAGGCTGGTTCTGCTGGAGGTTTCTTCCTGTTAAAAGGGAGTTTTTCCTCTCCACTGTCGCTACAAGCATGCTTAGTGTGAGGGATTGTATTTGAGTCAATGCAATCAACTGGTTTTCCTTAGATAGAAAACTTTGTATCAATTTGACTGTATGATCTGGTATAACTGTAAAGTGCCTTGAGATGACATGTGTTGTGAATTTGGCGCTATATAAATAAACTGAATTGAATTGAATTATGTGCCGTGGTTCCAGTGTTTGTCTGATTCGTTGGAGGGCGGAACAGGGTTTACCCAGAATGCGGTTGAAAGTTGGTGAAAGGAGAAACTGACTGCCTCTCAGATTTCCTTCGGTACTTGAACGGGTCGTAGTGGTGATGTATCCCTTTCTCAGTGTGACGCTCAAAACGATCTCTTGGGGAAAGTGGATCCAAACCTCCTGTTTGAACCCCAGCTCAGTTTGAACCTCAGTTGATCCTTCCAGGGAGAGAAGGTCCGAGAAAGGTCCAGTTTGCAGGATGACTTCCTGCCGAGAGGCAAAGACAAAACAAAGTTAAACTCAGGTTGACAAGAACTCAGCTTGACTCAGCAAAAAAACTCAGCGTGGCTAGAGTAAAAAAAATAAAAAATCACAGCTGCTTAGTGGCGCAGTGGGTAGCACTGCTGCCTTGCAGCAAGAAGGTTCTGGGTTTGATTCCCGGCCTGCGGTCTTTCTGCATGGAGTTTGCATGTTCTCCCTGTGCATGCGTGGGTTCTCACCAGGTACTCCGGCATCCTCCCACAGTCGAAAAACATGACTATTAGGTTGATTGGCTTCTCTAAATTGTCCTTAGGTGTGAGTGTGTGCATGAATGGTTGCTTGTCCTGTGTTGCCCTGCGGTGGACTGACAACCTGTCCAGGGTGGACCATGCCTCTTGCCCATTAACTGCTGGAGATAGGCACCAGCACCCCTCGCGACCCCACTCAGGACAAGTGTGTAAGAAAATGGATGGATGAAATGTAAAATCAGCTTTCCTGCTTCCGACAGTGACGGGTCCTTGTGAGCTTTTTTTGCAGCACAGCTATGCTCTTATGTCTATACAAAGAAAGACTTAATATCTGGAGGTAATTTTTTGTTAAACAACTTATGATTCTTAATCATTTCACAGCTTATCTGAACTTCTGGTGAAAAACACCATTTCCATGCGTAAGGATGGAAACGACCTTGACATGTTGACAGCTGTCCAAACCAGAATGCACAAAAGGTTTGCTCTTTAGAAAGCAACTGATCCTCGAGAGTTTCTTCCCTCTCTGCTCATGCCTCTTGATTCAGTAATGGTGTGTTACCCTAAAATCTGACAGACTGTCACTAAAGTGTGATGGCACATGTTTTGTCATCAGTGGAATTTTTTCCAGTTCTGCAATAAACTGGCATCCTTGAGTCCCATCATGTTGTTTTAGAGAATGTGAAAGAGTTACGCTGAATGTGAGTTATATACTGATTCTCTGAAACATGCAGAGATTCCTTAGGTTATATTTTGAAGGAAAAGTCCGCTAAGCAAGGAATAACCAACGGATCATTATTTATACATAAACCTTATACGTCCGGGGTGTTTTAATGAATTTAGCATCAGTAAAAAAATAAGAACAATAATTTTCGTCACGATCACTGAGTCTGGGAGCGGCCATGTTCCCCCAAATATAGTAGCCCCTCCCTCCTGCCATCTTCCAGCAGTGACATCACGGTGCGGTAAGCCTAGCGCCATTCTCCCTGCTTTAAAAGCTAAATCAATGGGAACTACTAGACACATCTGCAATCAACAACAATTATTGAAGATTTCCAGAGGACTTCACCATTGAAATTCACCAAAGCTATAGTGAAACTGACAATGCCCACGTGCATGGCAGCTGGATGCTGGAATACATCGGGTAAAAGTGAAAAAAAGAGTTATTCCACCTTTCTGATTCCTGATCCTCCACGGATGGGTTGGTCGTTGGATCGCCAACTTGAAGAGGGAGGATTTGCCATCGAACTTCTGGCCAGAGAAAAAACATGTAATATGTAGCCAACATTTGGAAGAAGAATGTTTTCAAGATGACTTGGATAATAGCGCGTTGTGACAAACACCAGATACAGCACTGGGACTTGATCAACAGCCGATACCGCACCGTGACAATGTCACTAACCAGTAGGTGGCAGTAGTGTTCTTTGACAAACATGGATGCCTCCAGTAAAGCACATTCACATGAAAATTACTCTGAATTAAAAACACTGATCATTTATTGAACAGGATGGAATCATTTCAGATTTAAAGAACTTTCAGAAGTTTGGATTCTGAATATGAGCGACTTTTTCTTTAAAACAGGAGACTGCAGGAAGAAAGGAGATAACAAGATTATTTTGTTTTTAGCACAATCTGCTTGTGTTTTTTAAAAGTTTGAATCTATAAAGATAAAGAACAAAACTAATCGTGGGGTTTAAAGGATTTCTCCCTGTGTTTTGTGTCCATTTTTTCATATGTGTGTTAACTGTGAGACACACACAGACGACCTGGTTTCTGAGCATAAACCAGGCTTAAAGGTCGGCTGAGGTGGGGGAGACTCTTTAGTTTGTTTTCCAGGTAACCGAGGTAAACTTGCTCCCTATCTGTACAGATTTATATTTTTCATCTCCAGTTCGTTGCTCTTGTTCCTGGTTCTAGAAGTCCTGATTTTGTTTTAAATCTTTCCTCATATTTCTTCCACGATCCTTATGTTTTCATTCCCTTTCTAAACCCAGACTCTTTTTCTCCGCTCAGAGCTCCTTTTCTGAAACACAATAAAACTCACCCTCTAGCTGGAAATCACACAAGTTCAGATCCCATCAGGTATCTAGGACCTTTTCCTTCAAAATATGACTCTCATACAAAAAAAAAAAGAAAAAATACAAAAACCAACAGTAAACGGAAGGGGAGAATTCAGATTGCAGCTTTCAAAAACCTACAATGCAGCGATTGAGTTAATCCCATCCTGCTATCATTCTAACCCCCACCGCCTTACAGGAGAGCAGAAGACCTCGCCTATTCATCCAGGCCAACAAGCCCCCTAATGACCCCCCTTTCAGAGACATAGACAGGTATGGGGCATTGCAGGCTAACATAGAAGCCAAACGACCCCCATTACAAAGGGGGGGACCCGTTCATCCGTTTCTATTTGCATGTTTTCTAGGGAAAAACCAGGCTTTGTTGGGCTACTGGATAAATAATGGACCCAACACTGTTTCTGACATTTTGAATTGAAAAAGCTTCCTGGATGGAAGAGAAACGTCTTCTAAATATGGAAACAAAATCTTGTGGATTGTTTCATAACTTTATTTTGTAATGAATATGACCTGGATGACTGAGAATCTTCACCAGCATACGACACTCATACAGCATCTTGCCTGAGTATTCTTTAACTCTAGACATGTTTTTTATCTTTTTTCCTTCACTGTTAGAGTCCCCCTGAGTACCGGCTCTCTAAATTCCAAGGATCATAACCTCTTTTTGCAATAAAACCCTCTTTAAGCTTCCTTGTGAGTCCAAGGCTGAATCTGTGCCAGAATCTAACTGACAAACATGACAGAACATGAACTATTCGTCTAAATTTTGCTACAGTTTGTAAGTTTTGTGGCATACAAATGTAAACATGCTCTTTGTTGGGATCTGGGGATGTACCACCTTCCACCAGCAGAGTGCGCCGTGGGTCTCCTGGGCTGGAGCCCTCCAGCACACCTGAGACGCATCTACTCATCAGGAGACCTTACCTTCATAAGCAGCTGCCAGACCTTCCTTCAACGCCGCAGTGTTGACCTTAGTTTGGTTAGCAACCTGAGCCTCTGATACCTGAAAGAATCTTAGTTGTCTCAAGTGAGGAAACTGATTCTAACCCTCCTCTGTCTTTGCTCACAGGAAACCCGTCTCAAGCCTGAAGCTCTGGGTGAGCTTAACCTGCCTTCCAGCCCTGGTGAGCCAAACCTGAAGATTCCTATTTGGATCCCCCCTGCTGCTCTCAGTGAGGAGCTGGAAACTCTGATCAAGGTCTGCCATTCAAAGTCAGAAGCTAGACGCTGCAGCTGCTTGTGGACTCTGCTGATCCAACAGTCTCTGGACCCAACGGTTCCCTCTCTCACAAGAGAAGCCTGGACTCCGTCAAGGTAGACTCAGAATTATCTTAATGGACTCATTGATCATCTGTCTGCCCAGCTAATCAAACTATCCATCTCTGCAGACTTCAGTGAACCCAACCCAGACCAGTTCCTGATCCTGTTCATGTTTTTTTGTGTCAACAATCTTTAATAAACTCTGTTAAACTTTTACCCAGCCTCTGTTGTGTTCTGCATGTGGGTTTGAATTAAAACCAATCATGACAGAACACTGCGGCCAAACACAAAGCCCAGCAGATCACCTCCGGAGGAGGCTTGAGGAGCAGGACGCTCAAATCCTTGGACATGCACATACTCTCCGTGAGTTACACACAAAAGTTGAACATCAGAACCAAATGCTACAAACGTACGCCAGCTACATGGGAAATGCTAATGCCACGCCAGCAGTACGTCCTGTTCCGGATCCACTTCCGCCTCTAAGGTCACCGGCAGTGACGTCATTTCCTGAGTTCCGTCCGAGTCCGCCTGAAAGATTTTCAGGTAACCAAAAGGATTGTAAGGGATTTTTGTTTCAGTGTCGTTTACTTTTTGAGCACTCTCCCGGCAGTTTTCCGAATGATAGGAAAAAGATATCCTTCATTCTCTCTCAACTCACTGGACGAGCCCTTGAATGGGCGGAGGCAAGGTTCTCTTCAGAGTCCAGTTTTTCTTGTACTTTTTCCGAGTTTATATCTGAGTTTTCCCAAGTATTTAACCACGACTCAGATAAAACAATTGACTCCCGAGCCCTGCTAAATTTAAAACAGGGAAATTCTACAGTGGCTGAGTTCTCTATTGACTTCCGGGTTAAAGCCGCAGCCTCAGGTTGGAATGAGTGTGCACTTAAGAGTGCTTATTTTAAGGCTTTAAATGATAACATCAAAGACGAACTAGCCAAAGTCGACGAACCAGCTAGTTTGGAGGACTTAATCCGTTTAACCATCAGACTGGATAACAGACTCCGAACTAGAAATAACTCTAGACAAAGAAGCCTTAATTTTTCTGTGTCTGCTCCTGCATTTAACAATGCTTCTGCTTTTTCTGGACCCTCAGAACCTGTTTCCAAGCCAAAGTCTAAAAACCAGACTCTTTCTGTGCCTGTCCAAGTCTCTCACTCAGATGGAGCGGAGGCCGAACCCATGCAGATTGGACACACAAGGCTAACCCCTGAGGAAAGACAACGACGATTTAGAGGAAATCTGTGTCTGTACTGTGGTGAGACTGGCCATTTTATTGCTTCATGTCCGGCTAAATCAAAAGCCAGGGCCCGTCAGAGGAATTGAGGAGTCTGACGGGCCATCTGAAAACTGAAAAAACTCCTCATTCGATGTTGCCTGCTACCCTTTTTTTCTCCAACCAGAATCTCACCTTATCAGCTTTCATTGACTCTGGGTGTGAAAGAAATCTCATTGATTCAGATCTGGTCCAGCAATTAAATATTGAGACTGTCCCTTTATCTAAGCCTCTCAGAGTATCTGCTATAGATGGAAAGAAGCTTCATCAAGTCACTCATAAGACACAACCCCTAGAACTTTTAATCTCTGGAAACCATCGTGAAACATTAAAATTTTTTGTTTTTCCTTCTGCATGCTCCCCTCTGGTGTTGGGATTCGAGTGGCTGGAACGTCACAACCCCCATATCAACTGGGCTGAACGCCACATTGAGTCTTGGTCCACTTCCTGTCACGAGTCATGCCTTCGTTCTGCGGCTCCTGCTATTCAGTCCCATAGAGGTAGGGGGGAGATGGACTCTCCTGACCTTACTTCTGTTCCTCCCGAATATCATGATCTGGCACCAGTCTTCAGTAAGGTCAGTGCGACGTCTCTACCACCTCACAGACCATATGACTGCGCCATAGATTTACTACCAGGAGCCCCCCTTCCCAGCAGTAGACTATATAACATCTCCAAACCAGGACGCGAAACCATGGAGAAATATATCAATGAGTCTCTAGCTGCTGGAATTATTTGTCCATCTTCATCTCCCCTTGGTGCTGGTTTCTTTTTCGTGGGTAAGAAAGATGGCTCCCTAAGACCCTGTATAGACTTCAGAGGCTTAAATCAGATAACCGTCAAAAATAAGTACCCCCTACCATTACTGGCATCAGCTTTTGAACCTGTTCAGGGTGCAACAGTGTTCACCAAACTCGATTTAAGAAACGCTTATCACCTCCTTAGAATAAGAGAAGGAGATGAATGGAAGACAGCCTTTAAGACCCCCTTAGGCCAATTTGAGTATTTGGTCATGCCTTTAGGTCTAACAAACGCTCCTGCTTGCTTCCAAGCTCTAGTCAATGACGTCCTCAGAGATTTTTTGAACATATCCGTTTTTGTGTACATCGATGATATTTTGATCTACTCCAAGAACCTCTCAGATCACAAGAAACATGTTTGTCTAGTTCTTCAGACACTTTTGGACAACAAGCTCTTTGTGAAGGCAGAAAAATGTGAATTTCACCAACCATCTGTCACTTTTTT
This sequence comes from Cyprinodon diabolis, assembly GCA_030533445.1. NCBI lineage: Eukaryota > Metazoa > Chordata > Actinopteri > Cyprinodontiformes > Cyprinodontidae > Cyprinodon > Cyprinodon diabolis. Next base: position 43,958,055 of record CM060083.1, read on the forward strand.
AGGGTTTGTGCTCGAGGGCGGGCAGGTGAAGCCATCCGAAGAGAAAATAAAGGCAGTTCTGGACTGGCCGACACCTGAGAACCGCAAGCAGCTCCAGAGGTTTCTTGTGTTTGCAAACTTCTACAGACGCTTTATAAGAAACTATAGTCAAACAGCTCTACCTCTCACAACTCTGACTTCTGTGAAGAAGACTTTCCAATGGACACCTGAAGCCCAGAACGCCTTTAATAAATTAAAAAACCTGTTTTCCAGAGCACACATCCTTATCCAGCCAGATCCCTCTAAGCTGTTTACTTTAGAGGTGGAAGCATCTGACTCCGGTGTTGGAGCTGTTTTATCTCAGCAATCTGACTCAGACCAAAAAACTCACCCCTGTGCATTTTTTTCATGCAGACTCTCACCAGCTGAACAAAATTATGATGTTGGAGACCGAGAACTTCTAGCCATTAAACTCGCCCTGGAGGAATGGAGACACCGGCTCAAGGGGGCCGAGCATCCAGTATTGGTTTGGACGGACCACAAAAACCTGGCTTATCTCCAATCGGCAAAACGATCCAACCCACGTCACTCTAGATGGTCATTATTCTTTTCTCGTTTCAACCTCATCATTTCTTACAGACCTGGTTCCAAGAACGTTAAGCCCGATTCTCTCTCTCGTCTGTACTCCACTGATCAACCTGAGACACCCGAGCCTGTTCTTCCTGCTTCCTGTACTGTTGGAGTCGTCTCCTGGGAGATCACTGATCTCATCAACTCTGCCCTAGCCTCTGAACCTGACCCAGGTAACGGCCCTCCAAATAAAACTTATGTTCCATCTTCCGTCAGATCCCGACTGATCCAGTGGATGCACGCAGCTAAATTCTCCGCCCATCCTGGAGTGAGTAGAACCATTGCCCTCATAACAAGACGTTTCTGGTGGCCATCACTTCACAAAGATGTTAAGGAGTACATTTTGGCGTGCCCCATCTGCGCCAGAAACAAGACCTCTCATCAACCACCTTCTGGCCTGCTGCATCCTCTACCTGTTCCAACCCGTCCTTGGTCTCATATCGCTGTAGATTTTGTCACCGGTCTCCCGATTTCCAGAGGTATGTGCACCATTTTAACCATCGTCGACCGTTTTTCCAAGGCCTGTCACTTAATTCCCCTCAGGAAACTTCCCACTGCTTTCCAGACAGCCCAGCTTCTTGTGAAGCATGTTTTCCGACTCCATGGTATTCCACAAGAAATCCTCTCTGATCGTGGTCCTCAGTTCATCTCACAGGTCTGGAAAGCTTTCTGTTCAGCATTAAACTGCAAGTCCTCCCTTACCTCTGGTTATCATCCACAGTCTAACGGGCAGAAGGAGAGGATGAATCAACAACTCGAGTCCACTCTCCGCTGCCTGACATCTAACAACCCTACTGACTGGAGTCAGTTTCTGACCTGGATCGAATACGCCCATAACTCTTTAAAATCTGCTTCTACTGGTTTATCCCCGTTCCAGGTTTCCATCGGTTATCATCCTCCACTCTTCCCTGCAGACGAGAGAGAGATAACAGTCAGATCAGTCCATCACCACATCCGCCGTTGTCAGCGTATCTGGAAGGACACCATCACCACCCTCAACCGCTCATCTGCCTCCACTAAACGCTTCACTGACTCTAAGAGACGTCCTGCCCCTGACTATATCGTAGGCCAAGAGGTTTGGTTATCAACACGTGACATTCCCCTCAAAGCCATGTCCAAGAAGCTGTCACCCCGGTTCATCGGCCCTTATAAGATAGCTCAAATAATCAACCCCTCTGCTGTCCGCCTGCACCTGCCACCGACTCTTCGTATCCATCCCACGTTTCATGTCTCCCAAATTAAACCTGTCATTACGAGCTCCTTGTGCCCACCATCCGACTACCCTCCACCCGCACTGGACGTCGATGGTCATCCGGCCTTCACTGTTCGCCAGATCGTGGACTCCCGTCGGCGAGGTCGCGTTTGTCAGTACCTCGTCGACTGGGAGGGCTACGCTCCGGAGGACCACACCTGGGTTCCTGGCTCTTACATCCTCGATCCGAGACGGATCGAGGAGTATGAGAGCTCTCTCCAGTCTACATCCTCGGGACCGCCAAGAGGCGGTCGTTGAGAGGGGGGTACTGTTGGGATCTGGGGATGTACCACCTTCCACCAGCAGAGTGCGCCGTGGGTCTCCTGGGCTGGAGCCCTCCAGCACACCTGACCCCTTGCTCACACTGGCTCCGGTGCGGTTACCGAGCAGACGGAGACCGCAACTCCCGCACACCCCCTCTCACACCGCCCTTTTGACTACGGTGCGGTGCGGCTTTGCGGCTCCGGCAACAGGTCCGGAGATTTAACTCGCGAGAACAGAAGTTCACTTGAGTTCACGTAACTTCACGCGATAACACGGCCCAAATAAGGATATTTGCGAGAGCTTGTTGCGGAGGGCTCCGGCACGCCGCAAGGATAGCTTTCTTGCGGAATTTTCTGCAGCGCCAGAGTGTCTCGGTAACCACAGCCGGACAGCTCAGCAGCCGGTGAGAGAGGTTTACATCTTTTTAATGACTTGGAATCACTGCGGCGCCGCACCCACCGCACCGCAACGGTAAGACCGGAGTCGGTGTGAGCCGGGGTAGAGACACATCTACTCATCAGGAGACCTTCCCTTCATAAGCAGCTGCCAGACCTTCTTTCAACGCCGCAGTGTTGACCTTAGTTTGGTTAGCAACCTCAGCCTCTGATACCTGAAAGAATCTTAGTTGTCTCAAGTGAGGAAACTGATTCTAACCCTCCTCTGTCTTTGCTAACAGGAAACCTGTCTCAAGCCTGAAGCTCTGGGTGAGCTTAACCTGCCTTCCAGCCCTGGTGAGCCAAACCTGAAGATTCCTATTTGGATTTCCCCTGCTGCTCTCAGTGAAGAGCTGGAAATTCTGATCAAGGTCTGCCATTCAAAGTCAGAAGCTAGACGCTGCAGCTGCTTGTGCACTCTGCTGATCCAACAGTCTCTGGACCCAACGGTTCCCTCTCTCACAAGAGAAGCCTGGACTCCGTCAAGGTAGACTCAGAATTATCTTAAAGGACTCATTGATCATCTGTCTGCCCAGCTAATCAAACTATCCATCTCTGCAGACTTCAGTGAACCCAACCCGGACCAGTTCCTTATCCTGTTCATGTTGTTTTGTGTCAACAATCTTTAATAAACTCTGTTAAACTTTTACCCAGCCTCTGTTGTGTTCTGCATGTGGGTTTGAATTAAAACCAATCATGACACTCTTTAAGATAAGACATAATTAAGTTAGAGCAAAACTTTTGGAAATCCTCCACTATTACTAAAACAATTTGGCCTTTTCTTCCCACCAGCCTCATGTTTCTGCTCTTATTTGTCTGGTCTTATTTGGGGCGAGTAATTCCTGAAGGATCCTTCACCTTGTCACTGATTATCAGCCCAAATAGAGAGCCGCTCTCACAGCTTCGCATCACTACAAAGAGCTCTGCATGAGGCACAAAAAAAAGACCTTACAAGGAATTTCGTTGTTAATTGGAAATGTTGGGGTTTGTTATTACTTTGAAGTCTCATGCTGCTTCGTAAGCAGTTTTTCACAGTAATATTTCCCCAAGCTTTGGAAATGACCTATTTACTTAGGGACACACTGCTGCATGTAGAGCTCTTAAAGAAAAGAACTAACCTCGCTGCTTTTATAGAGTCAGATTTATTTGCTCCTTGATACGGATTAAAGGCATTTTTTCTTATTGTTTACTGTAGCTTATGGGATGTGTTATGGCCTGGTTACCATGACGGCTCCATACGATGGAGGAAATGAGTCCCAGAAAAGAATAAAAAGCAAAGCATGACTGAAATCTGGCAAACTTATCTATGAAAAATCGAGACAATGAAACAAAGGGAAGGATTTGAATCAGAAATGAATACTGCAGTTTGTGCCAGACAGAAAAAGAATACAGACTGATGCTGAAGGATGAGATAAATTTGTGAATGAAGGAGCGACTGAGTGATGCAGATCAAGACTGGAAAGAGATCTTATGAATGGAAAACAGTGAAAGACATGATTGACTACAATCAGAAAGAAGAGGAAAGAAATGTGAAAAAGGAAAATGACAGTGAATGAAAATGTTTTTTTACAAAAAGATTATATTTGTTGCTGACTGAACCACAAAAGAGGTCTAAATCTGAGTAAAGCACATTCAAATGAAAATTACTCTGAATTAAAAACACTGATCATTTATTGAACAGGATGTTATAATTTTATATCAAAAGTATTTTCAGAAGTTTGAATTCTGAATGTGACCAAACTTTTCCTGTAAGATCGAGGGAATGAAATGTGTCTTATTATTCTTATCTTTTCCACAGACAGAATAAACTTCAGGTTTTTGCACACAAACAAGGGATTTGATTTTAGTTCCACTTCTCAATAAAGAAAAGTAATGTTCTTAAATGTCATGATTCTGCCTTTTCTGGACTTTTTAGTTCTAATAATTTTTTCCTTTTGGGTTTTTAGTTACACCTTGATTTATGTCATTCTGTGTCATTAGTTTCACTTCCATTTACTCTCTGTTGTGCCAGTCTGCTTTACATTAGCTCCCTTCTAGATCCTTCTGTCCACACCTGCTCCCAATTAGCTGATTACTCCATTCATTTTTCTGTTTGGCAGATATATTCCTTACTGGTTGCTGGGTTCTCTTCATTCCATTATTCCTTCGGTTTATTCCTCCCTGGTCACTCCTAGTTTTTGGTGTCTGAGATTCTTGTCGATCAGTTTCTTCATTAGATTTAGCAAAACAATCATCTTTGCCTCTTCAGGTCTGCTTTGGGTCCTCAACAAGTATCCACTAATCCTGAAATTGAGAAGGAAAATGCAAATATGCATTTCCTGTGAATTTCTACTGAAACAGTTGGGTGTGTGTTTGTGAGGCTGAGGGAAAAAGCGACGCTGTTGGAGAGAGATTGATCTACAGCTTTCATTCTGTGAAGCTGTTTCTCAATGAATCTGCATTTAAAGATTTGTTACTTTGCATTCATCTACCCACGGGTTTATTGTTTCTGCTCGTCTTAAGTCACTCTGAGGATCTTCATGTTGAAGAAGGAAACCCACATGTCTCTCATCCTGATATCCAGAGATTAGAGGGGATGCATAGCACCTTTAGATCCTCTAAACGATGACATATTTACGCCTATAGAGGCTGGAAGAAGCTAAATGTTCCTTTTGGACTGACATTCTTTTGTTGGGGTCATGACCTACGGATCCATAGGCTAAAAATGAAGCACAGTTTAACCAGTTGATGTTGGGATCTGGAGCTGTACCACCTGTCTCCAGCAGAGTTTGCTGTGGATCCTCCTGAGCTGAGCCTTCGACACACCTGAAACCCATCTCATCATCAGGAGGATCCTCCACCATATAAGCAGCCCTCAGACCTCGCATCAACGCCGCAGTGTTTATCCAGTTTGGAAACCTGTTTTTGTCCTGTAAGCTCTGGATGAGCTTAACCTGTCAAGCCTGCCCTCAGAGCCAAACCTGAAGAACCTTCTCTGGATTTCCCATGCTGCTCTGGACTAAGAGCTGGAAAACCAAGGTCTGTCCTATCGTTAGATGCAAGACGCTGAAGCTGACACCCTCTGCTGAATCAAACAGTCTCTGGAACCAACAGTGCCTCTCTCAAAGCCAAACCCGGATTCTTCAAGTTGCCTGTGAACCAGATTCCCAGAAGTGAACCAGTTCCTGAGTCTTTCATTGTTCCATTGTTCAATAAACATTGTTAAACTTTTACTCCAGTTTCCATCTCCGTGGTGATTCTGCATATTGGGTCTTCCTGAACCAATCATGACAGAACACTGCGGCCAAACACTAGGCCCAGCAGACCAATACCATTGTCGGTTGGAGGAACAAGATGCCCAGATTATGGGACAAACCCAAACACTACGTGAGTTAAACAGAATGGTTCTGTATCAGGATCAAATCATTCAAGGCTTCGCTAACAAATTAAACAGCGCTAACGCCACGCTGCTAGCACAACCATTTCCGGGTCCAGTCCCTCCTCCGAGGTCACCAGCGGTGACGTCATCGTCAGAGTTCCGACCAAGCCTCCCTGAAAAGTTTTCAGGTAACATTAGTGACTGTAAAGGATTTTTATTTCAATGTCGATTAATCTTCAAAAATTCCCCTGGCAGTTTTCCCACCGATTATAAGAAGATATCATTTATTTTGTCTCAATTGACCGGAAGAGCCCTGGAATGGGCACAGGCTAGGTTTTCTTCCGACGAAAGCCTTAGCTGCCAGTACTCCGACTTTATCTCTGAGTTTTCACAAGTCTTCAACCAGGAAACAGATCAAACTGTTGATTCTCGAGCTCTTTTGAAACTAAGACAAGGAAATTCTTCTGTAGCTGAATTCTCCATTAACTTCTGGGTTAAAGCCGCAGCTTCTGGTTGGAACCAATGTGCTCTTAAGACAGCATTTTTTGAGGCTCTCAATGAAAACATAAAGGATGAGCTTGCTACCCTTGACGAACCCGCCACTCTTGAGGAATTAATTCCTGGATAATAGGATTCGAGCCAGAAATAGCTCTAAACCAAGGAATCATGGTCCTTTAAGTTCTGTTTCAGCCTCTATCATTGCACCTGCCTTCTCCTCTTCCACAGAACCTTTTCCTAAGCCAAGAACTAAGATCCAATCTCTCCCGTTGCCAGTTCAGGCTTCTCATGCGGTTGAAGTGGAGGTCGAACCCATGCAGGTTGGACATACGAGGCTAACTCCAGAGGAAAGGTTAAGGCGTGTCAGGAGCAAGCTGTGCATCTACTGTGGTGAGAGTGGCCATTTCATTGCCTCATGCCCAGCTAAATCAAAAGCCGGGGCCCGTCAGAGGATCTGAGGAGTCTGACGGGCCATGTTATTTCTAAAAAATCTCCTCGCCTATTACTTCCAGCCACGCTGATTTTTGCTGACCAAAACCTCACTTTATCTGCATTCATTGATTCAGGCTGTGAAAGGAACCTGATTGACTCCAATTTAGTTGAACAACTACAGATTGAAACTGTTCCTCTAACCCAGCCTCTCTGTGTCTCTGCGATTGATGGAAAGAAGCTTCACCAAGTGACTCACCAGACACAACCCCTCGAACTGTTGGTTTCAGGTAACCATCGAGAAACCATATCTTTCTTTGTTTTTCCCTCTGCATGTTCTCCGTTGGTTTTGGGATTTGATTGGCTGGAACGACATAACCCCCACATAAACTGGACCGATCGTCATATTGAGTCTTGGTCGACCTCATGCCATGAGACGTGCCTTCATTCAGCGGCCCCCGCTGTAATATCTCCTAGAGGGGGGGGGGAGATGGACTCTCCTGACCTTACTTCTGTTCCTCCTGAGTACCATGATCTAGCCCCTGTCTTCAGTAAGGTCAGTGCTACGTCCCTTCCACCTCACAGACCATACGACTGTGCTATCGAGCTTTTACCAGGAGCTCCTCTACCCGGCAGTAGACTTTATAATATCTCCAAACCCGAACGGGAGACAATGGAGAAATACACAAATGAGTCACTAGCTGCTGGAATAATCCGCCCCTCTTCATCTCCTTTAGGAGCAGGTTTCTTTTTTGTGGGTAAGAAGGATGGATCTCTCAGACCATGTATTGACTACAGAGGTTTGAACCAAATTACTGTTAAGAATAAGTACCCACTTCCTCTACTCGCTTCTGCCTTCGAAACAGTTCAAGGGGCCACTGTCTTTACTAAGCTCGACTTAAGGAACGCCTATCACCTTCTCAGAATCAGAGATGGCGATGAATGGAAGACTGCCTTTAAGACCCCTCTGGGTCAATTCGAGTATTTAGTCATGCCTTTTGGTCTAACAAACGCTCCTGCGTGTTTTCAAGCCCTAGTCAACGACGTTCTCAGAGATTTTTTTAACGTGTTTGTTTTTGTCTACATTGTGACATACTCATTTACTCCAAAGACCTCACAGAACACAAGAAACATGTCCGCCTGGTCTTACAAAGACTCCTTGAGAATAAACTTTTCGTCAAAGCCGAAAAATGTGAGTTTCACCAACCTTCAGTCACCTTTTTGGGGTTTGTGCTCGAGGGCGGACAGGTTAAGCCATCTGAGGATAATATAAAGGCAGTTTTGGAGTGGCCGGTTCCCGAAAACCGCAAACAGCTGCAGAGATTCCTGGGTTTTGCTAATTTTTATCGACGATTCATCAGGAATTATAGTCAGACAGCTCTACCTCTAACCTCTCTTACATCAGTCAAGAAGACCTTCCAATGGTCTCCCGAGGCTCAAACTGCTTTTGACAAATTAAAGATATTGTTTTCCAGAGCTCCAGTGTTAATCCAGCCTGATTCATCGAAACAATTTATCCTCGAAGTCGACGCATCCGACTCAGGAGTTGGTGCTGTCTTATCTCAGAGACTCGATTCAGACCAAAGAGTTCACCCATGTGCTTTTTTCTCCCGTAGACTTTCCTCTGCTGAGCAACATTACGACGTTGGTGACCGCGAATTACTGGCCATCAAATTGGCATTAGAGGAATGGAGGCACTGGCTTGAGGGAGCAGAACACCCGGTTCTTGTTTGGACAGATCATAAGAACCTTGCCTATATCCAGTCCGCCAAACAGGCCAATCCTCGACAGTCAAGGTGGTCACTATTTTTCTCACGATTCAACCTCATCATCTCTTACCGACCTGGATCCAAGAACATCAAACCCGATTCTCTCTCTCGTCTTTATTCCACTGATCAATCTGAGACTCCTGAGCCTGTTCTACCCGCTTCCTGCACTGTTGGGGTGGTTACCTGGGAGATCACCGATCTAATAAACTCTGCCCTCGTTTCAGAACCAGATCCAGGAAACGGTCCCCCAAACAAGACTTATATACCTTCTTCTGTCAGGTCTCGCCTAATTCAGTGGATGCACAATAGCAAATTTGCCGCTCACCCGGGGGTGAGTAGAACCATCAACCTCATTTCAAGACGTTTCTGGTGGCCCACTCTACACAGAGATGTTAAGGAGTATGTGCTGGCCTGTTCTACCTGCGCCAGAAACAAGTCCACACATCAACCTCCCTCTGGCCTGTTGCATCCACTTCCTATTCCTTCTCGTCCCTGGTCTCACATCGCAATCGACTTTGTTACTGGTCTTCCCATTTCTCGAGGTATGTCCACAATTCTCACCATTGTTGACCGATTTTCCAAGTCCTGCCATCTTGTACCCCTCAGGAAGCTTCCTACGGCTTTTCAGACCGCCCAGCTCCTTATTAAACACGTTTTCCGTCTACATGGCATCCCTCAGGAGATTCTTTCCGATCGGTGTCCACAATTCATCTCTCAGGTTTGGAAGGCATTTTGTTCAGCCCTCAACTGCAAATCTTCTCTCACCTCAGGTTATCACCCACAGTCCAACGGCCAAACCGAGAGAATGAATCAACAGCTCGAATCCTCCCTTCGTTGTCTGACCTCTAGTAATCCCTCCGATTGGAGCCAACACCTTCCATGGATCGAATATGCTCACAACTCTCTAAAGTCAGCTTCCACCGGCCAGTCTCCTTTCCAGGTCAGTCTCGGTTATCAACCTCCACTTTTCCCCGCAGACGAGAGAGAGATTTCGGTCAAATCAGTCAACCACCACATCCGCCGCAGTCATCGAATCTGGAGAGACACCATAGCCACCCTCAACCGTTCCATGGAGACCACTAAACGTTTCGCTGACTCAAGAAGACGCCCTGCACCAGTTTACTCCGTCGGTCAGGAGGTATGGCTCTCCACTCGGGACATCCCCTTGAGGGGAATGTCCCGTAAACTCTCTCCCAGATTCATTGGCCCATACAGGATTTCCCAGGTCATAAACCAGTCTGCCGTACGACTACAACTGCCTCCGACTCTTCGAATTCATCCCACATTCCACGTCTCTCAGATCAAGCCCGTGATCTCCAGCCCTTTGTGCCCTCCGTCCGACTCCCCTCCACCCGCCCTGGAAGTCGATGGACATCCGCCGGACTCCCTTCGGCGAGGTCGTGGCTGGCAGTACCTCGTCGACTGGGAGGGCTACGGTCCGGAGGATCGTCAGTGGGTTCCTGGTTCCTACATCCTCGACCCGTCCCTCATCGAGGAGTACGAGCGATCCCTCCCATCGACGTCTTCTGGACCGCCAAGAGGCGGTCGTTGAGGGGGGGGTACTGTTGGGATCTGGAGCTGTACCACCTGTCTCCAGCAGAGTTCGCTGTGGATCCTCCTGAGCTGAGCCTTCGACACACCTGAAACCCATCTCATCATCAGGAGGATCCTCCACCATATAAGCAGCCCTCAGACCTCGCATCAACGCCGCAGTGTTTATCCAGTTTGGAAACCTGTTTTTGTCCTGTAAGCTCTGGATAAGCTTAAACTGTCGAGCCTTCCCTCAGAGCCAAACCTGAAGAACCTTCTCTGGATTTCCCATGCTGCTCTGGACTAAGAGCTGGAAAACCAAGGTCTGTCCTATCGTTAGATGCAAGACGCTGAAGCTGAAACTGAACTCTGCTGAATCAAACAGTCTCTGGAACCAACAGTGCCTCTCTCAAAGCCAAACCCGGATTCTTCAAGTTGCCTGTGAACCAGATTCCCAGAAGTGAACCAGTTCCTGACTCTTTCATTGTTCCATTGTTCAATAAACATTGTTAAACTTTTACTCCAGTTTCCGTCTCCGTGGTGATTCTGCATATTGGGTCTTCCTGAACCAATCATGACAGTTGATGCTAAACTTTTCTAAGACCATAGCATTGCTTTAGATGCAGCTGTGATTGACAAGAAACTAAAACAACTAGAGCCAAACCTTCACCAAGCCTCTTTTTGGTTCATTTCAACCACATGTCTAAAAAACAGGGCAGAATAACAAGGCTACCTCTTGGGGTTTAAGCACCATTATGATCCTCCTGGGGGTCTGTTGTGGAGGTGTTTGGTCCCCAATGGCCTAATGCCCCAGAGGAGTAGCAAGGAATTAGAGCAGAACAAACAAACAGCTTATACGGGGAGCAACGTCAGAAAAAGCAGGAATATGGCGTCATCTGACTGGGTTTGCTAGCCTGACCCCACACTAAGTCTGGTAAGGCTCAGATTCAGTAGGTCTATAATAGACCAAACCAATCAGGAAGCAGGACGGTACCCTTGCAATGGAGTTACCCATAAAGCAGCGGTGGTTTTCTTTAACCATAACAGTCAAGATTTCATCTGCTAACAGTCCAATTTTTTTTAATGATGCCTTTTATTATGCATCTGTTTGGATGTGATCAACCACTAAATGGCCGTTATCAGCTGTTATTAGTCTCATAGAATGGCTTCAGGCTGTGCATCCTCTTCCTTATAGCAGGTTTCTTATAGCTGATAATGTGCAGCTTTTAGGTGATAACAGCCACTTTGGTCGCGTCACCTCCTTGTTGAGCTACCATAGATTTAAAGGTTGCACTCAGTGTGAACTAGCATCACAGCTAGAGCAGATTATATAGCAAAGTACTTGCAATGAAACAGGTTTACTTAATTAACAGAAACCTCTTTAGTGTTTTTTTTTTCAGTTTGTTTTTTATGATTGAAATACAGTAACCTTACTTTAGGCCAGGCATACATTGTAGGATTTTTTGCCCTTTTTAGTGCAGATCGTCCAGTCGTGCAAGAATTTTTCAGCTGACTTTAAGCCTGATCGTGCATCATGTACTGTACAGGGGGTTAGGAGGGGCGATCAGCCTCTCACGACCACCTCCCTATCAGGAAACTTAAGGAAAATCAAACATGTTAAAAATTCAGTCGGCCGTCGTAAGGTGTTCGTGGGCAAATCGCTGAGTGCAAGGATTCTTCTTCTTCCTCTCAGACGAAAACACAGAAGTATGACGAGGGTGCGAGTGAAATGGTGATCTTTCTGTGAAATTGACAGACAAATTTGCACAAATAGCAACGGCATCGCTTTTTTCTCTAGTGAGCTTCCTATTCGTTTTCTACTCGTTTGGCTTCCGGCTAGACAAGTCCGAGTAGCGCCATCTCACTGCTGCACTGGAAAAAAAATCTAAATCTAGATAAGTCATTTTTTTCTTAAAATCAGTGCATTTGTTCTTGGATTGAGGAGACATTTCGCCAATGGAACAAGACTATTTACATTTAAAATAAGAAAAAAAAAACAATTGCATTGTCTTAATTCAAGAGCATATTATCTAATTATCTTATTTTAAGAGTGAAAATACTCATTCCATTGGCAAACTATCTCATTTACCGACTCAAATTAAGGTTAAATAGAAAGAAGAAATGTTTACTTATTTTTAGATTGTTTTTCCAGTGTGAGCTGAGTCTGACGTATTTTTTAGACGTACAGTGTGAGCACACTGCAAAAAATCTAGATAAGTAATTCTTTCTTAAAATAAATGCATTTGTTCTTGGATTGAGGAAGTAAGAGACATCTTGCCAATAGAAAGACAATTTACACTTAAAATAAGAAAACTTGCATCTTCTTATTTCAAGTGCATATTATATTATTTTAAGAGTAAAAATACTCATTCCATTAGCAAACTATCTCATTTAGCTACTCAAATTAAGGGTAAATACACTTAACTTAAGGAATTTTTCACTTATTTCTAGATTTAGACTCTAGTTTTCCAGTGCAGGTAGATCGCATCAGAGCGTTGGGCTGCACAGTGTGAGAACATTTATCATGAGCTACATCTGTGAACTGCAGCTGTGTGCAACGACTAACCCTAACCCTAGTGTTTGGAGTAGCTTGTTGAGGCCATGTTGGTTGATTGAATTACTTTATGGATCTCACAGTGGAGAAATTTACTCGTTACATCAGCTCAAACAGTCAAAGGAGAAGAAGGTGCCAAAGCAAGAAAAAAGTTGCATAGGAAATATGCAGTATAAACAGGGTGTCCACATATGACAGCTTTATTTTTTAGTAGGATCATTATACAGGGTTATTGTACAGGGTATTCACATGAATATTTATATATATATACTGATATTTATATTTATATATACAGTTATTGCACAAGGTATCAAATAGTAATTGCACATTATACATTGCACAAGTTATTGCTATTGTATTTCTGTAAAAGTTCCACTTTGCTCCAATGTCCTGACTTTTGCAGGACATCTTTGTTGTCATGGTGGTCCAGCTGAAGACAGCACTACTTCTCAGACGCCTCCTTCGACGCTGACTCATCGTCGTCCACACGTCTTTGACTCATCGTATCAGCATGGCTGGTCCGCTCACGTCAGAAGAGCAACACTAGGACTGGATGATTCAGGTTATTAGTATTTGACCAATGATTTCTCCTCATCCTCCACAGCATCATTTATGTCTCTTGGTTTTGCTTTCCAAGCTAATCTTCGCATCCTCCATCTCTTTGGTCCGTCTCCTCTTCCTCCCACTCTCTCTGGCACTTCTCTTCATTAATCTCTGATTCTTTTTCTCTGTCTCTCCCCCTTCACTCTTTCTCACTCCTCCTCATCTCCATCTTGCCGAGGATGGAGCACCGTCTCTCTTTGACTTCAGACTTCTCACTTTTTGTTTTTCTACAGAAAAATCTAAATAAGTCATTTTTTTTCTAAAATAAGTGCATTCATTCTTGAATTGACGAAGTAAGGCTTTACTAATAAAACAAGACAATTTACATTTAAAATAAGAAAAAACAATTTTATTTTCTTATTTTAGGTTTATATTATTTAATTATCTTATTTTAAGAGTAGAAATACTGATTCCATTGGAAAACTATCTTATTTACCTGCTCAAATTAAGGATAAAAACACTAAATTTAAGAATTTTCTTTACTAATTTCTAGATCCTTTTTTGCAGTGCACAAAGCAGAACTTTGTGAGGAAAACGAAGTATTATAAAGTTAAAAAGTCAACTTCTTCTGTGCAGGAAGACGCAGCAGTCGGTGTGAGTTATCTTCAGCTTTTCTCCTGCCGTCCGCTTTTGAAGATGGTGCATTTTACTCTCTATGTTTGGAAGTATAAGTGTGAGAAGGATGGATCAATAGCAGCCATTCAGATGTGCTGTCCAAGGCAAGCGCATGAATGGGTCACACAACAAAACTCCATGAGCGCGGTCATAAATCACAGCCCACTTAGATCAATAACAAAATCCACTCAGCTCTCAATCACGAGGCTAAGCCGTTCTTTTAGTGCAACTCTACGCTTTTCATGACTCCTGCATGTTCTACTGTTCTGGGATCTTTTTTAAAGACGTTCATGATCCAGTTATTTCTTTTAGCATTTGGTTTAAATAAAAGCATAAAGCTTCATGACTGGGAATAAAAGATTTTAAACATTTCTGATTCTTAAAAGGTATTTTTCCCAGAGTTGATCTGCCTTCTTCTCAGATGGACACCAGCCTTACTAAACACCGACTAAAAGCCATGCTTGTCCTCTTGTACTTGGAGTTAATCCAAGTTTAGTAGCTTTTGCTTGTGATTCCACTTTTTGAGAAGTAACAGATTTCCAGGGTTTACAAGCTTATTGATTAGAGATCCTCCTTCTAATCTTTTAGTCACTAGCCGACTTTAACCTTTTAAATGAACTCTCTGCCATGGATTATATCTGGTTCCTTTACAGCAGGGATCTGCAACCTTTCATATCCAAAGAGCCATTTTCCTTTAATCCGACTAGGTAAAAGTCATTTAGAGCTGCAAAATATTACATGAATTTATAATCAAACACACCCTGTTATTTTTATCAAATAGTTGTCGTAGGGAATCTGTTGCCATCTTAAACTATCAAAAGTTTATTGGTATTTTTAGCTTTTAAAAGTGATCAAGCACATAATTTCTAAGCTAATTAAAAGAAAAATGGCTCTAAGAACTTATTTCAGATTCTTTTTATGTCATTTTTTTGTGAGGATTGAGTTCAAATATTCTTTATAAAAAACACTGAAGCTCCTAAGACTGGTGTTTATTATTAAAATATGTTAATTAGTTCTTTATCTCCTTTTAGCCTCTATTAAGAGCCATTATAGAGTCCAAAGAGCCATATGAGGCTCTGGAGCCGTAGGTTGCACAACTCTTGGTTTGCATCAGTTCTCTGCTGTCCATAACCCTCCATCCTGGTACCTCCTACTAAGTGAGTTTTTTTTTTTTCCTGGACAGAAATGGGGGTCGCTGCTTTCCAGGAAAATGCTGCTGTTTGGTTTTGTTCTTACTGTGTGCAGAAAAGCACCTGCTGCCAAATGTGACCAAGCTCTGCATTATTGGAAGCTCTGTCATCAGAACAGTCCTGCTGTTTGCTTTTTGTTATCACACCTGAATGCAGCAAACTTTTTAAGCAACTTTCTGCTAGTCAATTAATATGCACTTGAATGCTCTGCCAACGAGAGTAGAAACATGGATAATTGTAAAAAATAGCTGCGACTGTTTTTAGACATTAAAATGTTGCCTTAAAATATTGCTGAACCCTAAACAAACACGAACCCTGGCAGCTGATATAGCCGCAGTCCTTCCACTAAGTGCCAGCTCTTCTGCCTTCTTCTCCTCCTGTGAACTCTGTGATTTCTCTGCACACACACTTGAGCCCCAGGTGCTGAGAGAAGCCTCTCAGTATGCAGAGGGTTGCTGTTTGAACTCTGCAGAGGGTAAAACGTTTTCCACAACAACTGAGCCACTCATTAGTCAAAACGCACCATCTTTCAACCCTCGTTCTTTTTCACATAAGGAATAAGTAAAACATAGGAGTCAAGGAAGGACAAGATTTCAACTTTTAAAGGAGTCAGAAGCTTGGTATTGGTGTGGAACCACTTAGGGGGGAGTTACCATCAGGCAATACTAGGCAGTTCCCAGGGCCCCTGGGGGCCCCATAAAACTCTGTTTACATGTATGGTTAATAAAACTATTCCTTATTTGTGCACATTAGTTATATTTTTGATAAAAATCCTTTCGCAAAAATACCATCAGAACGCTGATAACACTGGGTTATTTACTTTGGCCTTTTTGGAAACACAGGAAGGAGCAATCAGCTAAGTGAGCTTAGTGCTTGGAAAAAATCTTTCATTCCTTTAGAGACAGCAGGAAAAGTCAGCTGAGTACAAAACATAGAGAGGAAAACAAGAAGAAAAGGGACAAGAAGAGAGGGACACAACCTAGAACAGATAATGGATGTCTATTCTATTAACAGTTCTCTATCTGTAGAATCGGTCTGTTTTATGTGTTTTCTAGATTCAGTGGCCCCCTGCCTGTCTTTGTCTAGGGCCCCAAATTTCCTAGATCTGTCCCTAGAACCACTGCAGGTTCTCCCAGTAAATGTGGAGCTCAAACAACCCCTGAAAGGTTTAGAGAAGGTCCAGTTTTTAACGGCCTCCTGAACAACGTTTACCACCCCTTAAATCTACTAAATACAGCTATGATGTTACTGTTTTTTCCTTTGATTGCAAATAAAGGCATTTGGCTTTTGTTTTATTAAATAAACAAACATCCTGGACATTCTGTCACAAATGAAACATCTCATAATCCAGTAGGTTTGTCTGTATGGGGCTTTGGAGACCCAACCTGCTAAAAGCTATTTATGAAGCATCTTTCAGCAACACGTCGCCTCAGGGAAACTTTCAGAAATGTTTGTTTGCCCCAATTATATAGACAGATAAAAAATAGATTGCAACTGATTATCAAGAAATGGTTAATGATTATACAGTTTTATCTGAATGGCAGCTCATTTCTAAAAGCTGAGAATAAAATATTTGCTTGATTGCATCCTGTTGGCATTTCTGTTTTGTTTTTTTTCTCCATCAGCCGATTGTCTCTACCAGCTGATCATTGTAGGATCATGAACGGGGCGGCTACATGTCACCAGAATCAGGAATACTTTAATGATCCCAGAGGGGAAATTATCTTCATTTCATGCTCCAGATATACAGACCACATATTGCACACATTCATCATCTAAAGTGGAGGTCTTCAACAGGGGGTCCGCGACCCCTAGGGGGTCCACGAGGTACTGCATGGGGGTCGCTAAAGTTTTGGTTGATTACTTTTATTTCAATTTTTCCACTAATTGAAATGTCTTTAAATCTAAATGAACATGAATCCAACAGACTGTAGTAAACAGATAAATGGAGGCAGAAGATGTCTTTCAGTCATCAATGCTCACATTCAGCGACACACAGGAGCTCTTTCAAGCTGGGCACCGTTTCATTCACAACACCTGTCCCATCAACCAGGAATCAGAAATACTTTAATAATCCCAGGGAGGGATTACTTTAGTTACATTACTCAATCTGTAATAGTGTGGCTATAGGACCAGTTTGATAGAACACTATTTCATACTATATAAATAATTAAGGGGTCCCCTCCATCTCACCATCAGTTTAGGGGCCCTTGGCCTGGAAAACGTTGAAGACCCCTGATCTAAAGAAATAAAATACAACACAAAGAATTACAATACAACTTTCCTCACTAAAAAAATATATATAAATATGTACATATGTAACTATGTATATACATATATATACTTTTATATATATTAGGGTTGTCAAAAGTATGGATACTAAAAAAAGTTGTATCCGGATACAATACTCGTTTTCAAAATAATCGATACAGTGCTTCCACCAGTGGCTCCTAAACAGTCATTCATTCATGCACAGATTAGAGGAAAATGCACTTTCTGAACACTGTGTGATTGAATAATTCTACGCACTTTTCGGTTTCAGACTTTTTTCTGTAACAGGTGCAGCTGCTGAGAATTATTTTTGTTTGGCTAGTGTCATTGTTATGTGTGTTCATTTTAATTTTGTAAGTTTTTTATCAAGCTTCCTTAATATTGTGCACAGCATACAACCTCAAAATATTGTTTATTGTATTTATTTATCTAATTATTGTATTTTGTTTATTAATGAAAACATTTCTGTTGAATTTTGGAGTCTTTGTTTTTATCCTTGTTATGTCGGAAATGACATTGAGTATCAAATGTTTTACTTAGTATCGTTATCGAGTTGAAAAGTTAAGTATCGTGACAACCCTAGTCAAAATTGTCAATAATTCTATAGATCAGAATTACAGAGGGGCGGTGTATAACTTTCAGGGAGGCATTGCAGAGATTGATGACCTCAGGTGGGGAATTGATTTCCAGGCGGGGAATTGATTTCCTGTGGCGGGGAATTGATTTCCTGTGGCGCTCTGTGGTGCATCTGGGTAAGAGGAGTCTTCTGCTGAAGGAGCTCCTTTGCTGGGCAGGTGTGTCATGGAGTGGGTGTGAGACATTGTCCAAGATGGACTGAAGCCTGGACATTGACCAGAGGCGATTTTAGGAGGGTGGGGGTCCCACCTGGACGGATCCACAGACCCTTTATGGTTTTACTGTTGAAATATATCCTCCTGTTGAAAACATTTTGCGAAAATAGAAGCTCAGTGAAATCTGAGGATGATCTATTCTGTTGGGTCAGTAAAGAAATGATTCATTCCTTTCTCTCCTGCAGATCAATAAAATCTTGTAGGTTTATGACATTTGCAGTGATTTCCCACCTAAATGCTGCTTCTTTCTAATAGTTTATTTTGGCTCCTGCTCTCAGTAACGTCTTGTTTTTCTGTTTTTCCACATGTAGATTTCAGCAGCATTACATTGATGATTTTCAGTCAGACAGGGTCAGATGGATGTTTGTTTTTACTAAGTATAAATTTATTTTCTGTCTTCTTACTTTAGATGGAGGCTTTGGTCACTTTGCCATAAAACAACCTCACAGTTGCAAACTAGCATCTTTATTTTTGTCTTACTAAGCAGCATTCCCTGAATCCAGGCTCACTATTATCCAAAGGTCTGTGACAGACGGGTCTCTGAGTGACAGGAGGAGCAACAACTTGTGACACTCTCTATTTTTCTAAACATCATGTGACACCAGAGGATTCGTTTTAGTCTATAACGAGCAGTTCTGGTTTAAACAGAGTGATGATTGTTCAATCCGACCATATTTTCTCTGAGAGTCTGTTCAGTGACGGTGAAACAAACTGAATTAACTTTTTAAAAATGTCAATAAAAATGATGATACTGCATAGTTTAAAGCTCTGATGTGAAGTTCATTCATAGAAATGATGGACGTAATCAAACATGGGGCACAAAAAATATAGAATTTTTTTTTAGAAATATTTATTTCTGAACCATCAGGTAAACAGATATTTTATAAGCTTTTAAATATTTGGAGATTTTATGGTTTTGATGCCTTCTGATCATGGAAGATTCTTTAATTCAAACATACAGCAGAATATGTTCCGGTCACTGACCTCTAGGGGCTCTCTTCTTAGTGTTTCAGGTCTACCTGGCTGGTACAGGTGCAATCTGTTGGAGCGTGTCAGCCCCCCATAAAGGCCTTCATACCAGAGATGTTAACCCTCCCTCTCTTTGTCTTATTTCCTGGGCCTTGCTGTTTAGGGGGACTTTAATGATTTTGCTGTGATTATATTGTTAATGTGTGATTCATATTGAATAATTATCTAACTAAAGTGTTTTCTGTTCCCAGTGGAAGCTGGTAGGGGCTCTCTTCCATTTTTTAGCTGTTTTCTCCTTGTTTTGTGGTGGCAGTCAGTTCTCATTTAGAATGTGTTTTATTGTATTTCAATCTGAAAAACCCACATGGAGAGAAAAGGCAATTAGAAGAAATTTATTGACACAATTAATTATTGGTCTTTGGCGCTCTGACTTCTGCAGGAAACATAGTGCTGAATTTTGATAGACATGCATGAACAGGAGCAAAGAATAAGGGTGTTTCCCCCCAGACCTGAAACTGGTGGTGGAGTGGAGATAGATGGAGTTGGTCAGTCTGTAGACTGCTGGTCTGCTGATGTTGATCCTATGGGAAGATCCAGTGGACTGCGTGAGCTGATACTAGAGCTTCACTCAGGGACCTGGAAGATGGAAGCCCAGTTTGGATAACACAGGTTGAGAGAACCTGAGCAAGCATGAAGCGACAGTGGAGAGGAAAAACTCCCCATTGGGAGGAAACCTCCGGTAGAACCAGGCTCAACATGGCGGTCTTCAGCCGGACCGGTTCAAATGAGACGTGGAACGCAGTAAGAGTCCTGGAGGAGGGTTTGAAACGGTGTCATCGGGATGAAGTCACACAGCGAAACCACCGCCTGCGCACTGATTAGCAGACGAGCTGCGGATCGGAGGCCTTTTAAGATGAACTTTGGATGCTGATTGGCTTTCGTTGAGGCGTGGTTCTAAGCTCATTGTCTCTGTCGTAGGCGGAGGAAGGGGAGTAATCACTTTATTCAGTTGAACTTCCTCCTAGGCTCCATAACAAAAAAAGGGGGTGTTTTATTGTTTTGGCTTTAGAGACCCTGAGTCTCAAAGCTTCCCTGTGTTATCTCTTGTAATTGAACTCCTGCTAATTGTAAAATAATTCTATTACTGCTGATGAAGGTTCTCAGTCATCCAGGTCATAGTCATTCCGTTAAAATTCAAAAATTTATTATATATTACAGGCTAACGATGGAACTAAACGACCCATTCATCGGTTACCATTTGCATGTTTCCAAGCAATACAAGGCCTTGTCCATATAAGACTCAAACTCACTGCGGATCCAGACATTTGAATTGAGAAAGCTTCCTGGAGAGGTGGCAAAACGTCTTCAAATCTTGAAAACCAAGTCCAGTGGATATTTTTTTAATTTTTACGGAATTCTATTACTGATATCTGTTTATGTTACTGACTTCTGTGTCACACCTAGTGCCAGAATTTACCCTTAGTGGTCTTGAGGGGGTTTGTAACAGAATAATAATTTAAAAAACAAGTCAACCAGATTTTCATATGTTTCTCTCGTTCTTCGCCTCCTTGAAAACATATCGTGGATGTTTAAATATGCGTCATGGTTCCAGGCTATTCACTCTCTCCAAATGAAAGGGCACAGTCCCAGTCATTAAACAGGAACACAGAGTTTCTGGTTGTGTGACGAAGAATCGCTGCACCTCTTATCTTTCTGAAGAGTGGAAAATAAATTAGATTTGAGTTGAAGGTTTTTTGTTTTTTTTAAACCAACTACCAAACTCTAACCTTTTCATTCCTGGAACAAGGTGCTGAAAACGCAGAGATCTGCAGCAGAAAATAACTTGCAGAACATTGGCCGCATATTCCATTCAAAGTGTTGCTCTTCTTAAAAGGGTTTTATTTTTGGAGCAGCACAGTTCAGATGGGGTGAAGGTTGCATCAGTCTGTGCACAGCGTAAGGGAGGCAATCAAAGCACTTTCCAATCATATTTAGAAGGTCTGTACCCTATGTGCATCAAAAAATGTTTATTTTAATCATATCGGGGTGCATGAAGGTGCAACTCTGAATCACAGAGAATGTGTGAGCTAAAATAAACTTAGCAGCAGCTGAAGGGAGATTCTCCTCCTCTTCACCTTAAAATAACACCGGCTCTCTAGCAACATTTAAAAAACATATTTTATTGTCATTAAATGATTCTTAATGCAGTTCTGTCTAAATAAAGTCATCATTGAAAAGAATGTCTCTAGTTTGAAGCTTTGGGTCATTTGAGCCGTTCTTTCTCCAGGGGAAGTGATTAGAAAATGAGCGGTTAGTGATCATGACTGAATTCAGCTTTATTATCCATTTTATCTACATCATTCACTCAACTGAACAGAACTCAGAGCAAAAGGAGGAAACATGTAGAGAAGTCTTTGTGGTGCCCATTAATAATCCTATGACTAAGTTGTCAAAAAAAAGAAAATCTGAGGATAACAGTTAAAATCTTCAGGTTCAAATTAATGTTAACAGTTGAAGCTCAACTGGATGTTTTACCAAAAGTGTTTTGGCTCAAATGAAGCTTCTGCTTTGGTCATAACAGAGATTCAATCTAAAATTGGTTAAAAATCAGTGGATGACGGACAGCAGGATTGTTGCTCGGAAACCAACCAAGCAGTTCAGTTGACCGCTGGTCAAACAGCCAATCAGGATGAGTTCAGGAACTTCTTGATGCCTCCAAATAAAACATCTGTTTTAAAGGAAAAGTCCAGTCAGCAAGGAGTAATCAATGGCTGATTATTTATACCTAAAACTATAATTCAGCCTTAATCAGTAAAATAATAAAAATTATAATTTTCGTCTGGGTCTGGGAGCGGCCATTTTTGCCCAAATATAGTAACATCTCACTCCTGACATCTTCCGGCAGTGACGTCACGGTGCGGTAAGCGGTTTCAACAGTCTTATGTAACGCAATGGAAGGCTAAATTGTGTTGGAGGCTAAGAGTAGAGCCATGTGGGACTCCACATAGAAAAGGAGCACTGGAAGTCGAAGATTTATCAATCATAAGAGAAAAAGTTCTGTCAAATAATGAGTGAACCAGACAAAAGATGAATTAGAAATGGGTCTGAAATTAGATGAAATTCTGATCAAGTTTAGGTTTTTAAGAAGGGGTCTATTAACATATTAAAACCAACTGGCTTGGTACCTGAGGTAAGAAAAGGAAAATTCTGGTAGCAAAGGAATAATCAATGGATCTTTATCCGTGCCTAAAACTAATACGTTTGCGGTGATTAGCGTTAATGAGTAAAAAACTGAAAACCATTTCCGTTGCGATCACTGGGTCTGGGAGCGGCCATTTTTGCCCAAATATAGTAGCCCCTCCCTCCTGCCATCTTCCAGCAGTGACGTCACGGTGCGGTAAGCCTAGCGCCATTCTCCCCGCTTTACAAGCTAAATCAATGGGAACTACTAGACACATCTGCAATCAACAACAATTATTGAAGATTTCCAGAGGACTTCACCATTGAAATTCACCAGAGCTATAGTGAAACTGACAATGCCCATGTGCATGGCAGCTGGATGCTGGAATACATCGGGGAAAAGTGAAAACAAGAGTTATTCCACCTTTCTGATTCCTGATCCTCCACGGACGGGTTGGTCGTTGGATCGCCAACTTGAAGAGGGAGGATTTGCCATCGAACTTCTGGCCAGAGAAAAAACCCCGTAATATGTAGCCAACATTTGGAAGAAGAATGTTTTCAAGATGACTTGGATAATAGCGCGTTGTGACAAACACCAGATACAGCACTGGGACTTGATCAACAGCCGATACCGCACCGTGACAATGTCACTAACCAGTAGGTGGCAGTAGTGTTCTTTGACAAACATGGATGCCTCCAGTAAAGCACATTCACATGAAAATTACTCTGAATTAAAAACACTGATCATTTATTGAACAGGATGGAATCATTTCAGATTTAAAGAACTTTCAGAAGTTTGGATTCTGAAAATTAGCGACTTTCCCTTTAAACTTCAACATGCTTTATGTATTGGATTATTGAAACCAGCTGATGTCACAGCAGAGAAGTTTAAACATAACCTAAAATTTCTTCTTCTTTTAAACTATTTCAATTTCAGTGAAGATGATGAAATATGATAATATTTTATACAATACACAAAATAAAATACGTTTGCATCTCACATGTAGTTTTTAGAGGATTTTCAGTGCTTCATGAAGAATCGGGTATTTAAAGTTTTAAAAAAACATAGTAAAGATTTCTTGTTTATTCCACTCCTCAGAAAAAGTGAATGATTTCATGGCGCATGCATCATCCCATTACAGAAGGCTCATCTCTGGCATTGCTTTTTGGAAAGGCTGAGGTGGAAAGTTACAAAATCTACATTTGTCATTACAGCCTCCATGATGTTCTTAAAACACAAAAATCAACAGTTTTGAGTCTGACATCTTGCTTAATTGGTTTTATTAATGCACATTTTCAGGATTAAACTTTGAGCTCTAATTCTGGAGGAAATTCTGGAAGCTGAGAGAAAAAAAACATGTTTGAATGAAATGGGAGAAAGTCTACATGGCATAAGTACATAAATACATGAAAACACTCAAATTAGCTCATTTGTTTCAAATGTTTGCAACACTGGTTGCAGCTTCTTTCTTAAGGCTAAGATGGTTTGGGCTGAGAAATGAGAAAGACCACAGAAATGGTTCATAAATGTGAAAGAACAATAAATAAACAGTTTGTGCAGAGGAAAAGCTGAGCAGGAAGCAGTCAGATGATCTCTAAGCAGAAAGTTTATTATTTTTTTCTTCAAAGGTCTGATCTTCTACAAAAGAACCCAGATCTGTATCTGTTGCATCTCCACGCCATCGCAGCTCTTCAAAGCATTGAGGTTGATGAATGTGTGTCAAGCTGTGAAGAGATTTAGAAAACTCCTGTCAGAAACATGCAGACCCATGTGAGCCCACTGGCTGCCGCTCTCCTTATCTGCTCTGGCAGCACATGGACCGCAGCCACTATGGCTCCAAGCCCAGAGCGAGTCCAGTTCAGAGATTCTGATGCATGACCGCACAGATCCGGGAACATTTAGCAGACCATGAAACTCCAGACAACCGGCTCTTACTGCGGACACTGATTCCTGCAGAAATAAAGCCGCTAAAGCAGAAATCTTTGACTGTTCCTGAGTTTGAATGTGAGGAAGATTTCAGCTTCATCCGAGTGGCAGCATCTGATTCTGTCCCATTTGATGATTGAAGCCTGAAAGCCTCATTGGTTTTTCTATGTTTTTCAATTCCTGCACAAAGCAGCTTTAATTAATGATTAACGGACGAGTGAAGGAAGCAGTTATAGAGATCCACTTCCTCAGAAAAGAGATTTTTTCCACCCAGTAATATTCCATCTCCCGCTGCAGAGAAAGTCCCTTTAATGAGGAGGAATTTTCAGCAGCTCAGACAGCAGGAGGGTAAAACTTCAGCCTCTTCGACTATTTCACTCAAAGAACAACAGCTTTCTAAAAGTGAAGCAGAAACGTTCCTTTAATCTAACAGCTATTGATTGTTCTTCACATCCAAAAACAGAAAATATGTTTGCATGAAACACTGAATGCAAATACGATCTAGAAATAAGTAAAGATTTCTTGAATTAAGCGTATTTAACCTTAATTTGAGCAGGTAAATAAGATGATTTACCAAAGGAATGAGTCGTTTTATTCTTAATATAAGATGATTAGATAATATTCCATTAAAATAAAATATTTCTTATTTTAATCTAACTTGTCTTAATCTATTGGTAAAGTGTTTCACTTAGCTCTTAAATGTAAGGAAAATGACTTGTTTAGATTTCAATTTTTTGCAGTTTGGTTTTGCATCTTCACTGCAAAAACGATCTAGAAATAAGTAAAAATGTCTATTTTTAAGGGTATTTACCCTTAATTTAAGTAGGTAAATAAGGTAATCTGCCAATGGAATGAGTATTTTTACCCTTTAAATAAGATAATTAGATAATATGCAATTGAAATAAGACAATGCAATTGTTTTCTTTTTCTTATTTTACATGTAAATTATCTTGTTCCATTGGCAAAGTGTCTCACTTACCTCCTCAATTCAAGACAAAATGCACTTATTTTAAGAAGAAATAACGTATTTAGATTTCGTTTTTTTTTTTAAGTGTAAACAAAATGTCAGGTTTTATAGAACAGTAATCCATTAAAATCTACTCCTAATCTTGTTTTTTATATTGCTCTGTAACAGTTTTTACATAGCAGGTAATTCAGTTGATTGTCTTCAGTGTAATTGGTAGAAAAATATTAGTTTTTTTAAACCTCAATCTGAAATTTAAAACATGGAGCAATTTGCTGCTTAATCTGTTTCTGGTTTTGTCGTTTGAAGACAATTTATTCCTGTTGCGTTAGACTTAGATTATATAGAAAACCCAAAGTAGATCAGAAACCAACTGGTTTCTCAGATCGGCTCAAAACGCTTTACAGGAGGTCCAGTTTAAACCTTCTTCCTGTATTTTCTTCAGGTTTTGAGACCTAAAACTGAACTTATTGGAGATTCTTTTTTGGGATTTCCAGCTCCCATCATTGTGGATCTATGGGGCAGCAATGAGGGAAACTTGCAGTGATCAGAGCCTCCAAGCACCAACCAGAACCGGGGAATTGGAGGATCCTGTTATCGGTCGCTATGGTGATTCCCCCTGCATCACCCTTTCCCCCCAAACACCAGACGTTCTTTAAACGTTGGCTTTTAGGCTAAATCTGGTCAGTCTGTCATAGTCTTGACTTTGCCCAGAAATAGTTGTTTAATATTGGGCTGTGTTTGATCGGTCTGATTTTGTCCCACTCTAGTCCAATAATAGACACTGAAAACTGGGATTTCAAAAATCCGAAAATTACGGATTTTCACTTTTCCATCAAATGTAGATGTCAGGGATGTAAATCACGTCGTCTTTTCAATGTGTTTTTAACCAGTTTTGGAACGCTGGGTTGCATTATGCATCAAAGAAAATAAGTAATTGTGAGGAAACTCTTTGTTTAATCTGAAATAACCTCAAAGTAAAACGTGGCTCACAATGTGAGCTTCAGTGTGGATGAAGTTTTAAGTCGGATGTATGGAGGCTTCTGTTCCAGACTGGAAACATGAGCCATGGAAACTAGAATTAGGCTCTGAGAGTTTTGTTCTCTGATAGAAAACAGCAAAAGATGGCAGGGGTTAAAAATAGACCATAATATCCATCAATAGATATAAATATTTAAACTGTACATGATGAGACGACAAAATCAAAAATGGGTTTCTAAGTCAAATATCATCACTAAACATTGTGTGGGTTGTATTAAAATCAGATTTTCACGTTTTCATATCGAACTCCTGAACATTTCAACTCTGAAATGTGTTTCTAGTGTGAACTTAGCCTCGTGAGACCATCCTGATCTCGCGAGCTTTCAAGGTTTCACTCGCAGATCAGTCTGTAGACTCTCCGTTGAATAAAATTTGGAGCCGTTCACCAAACGAACGTCCAATCAGCGTTGGCTTTCAGGCGGGTTGAGGTTAAAGAACATGGCGGCTTCAGCCGATGAACTAGCGTTAGCGTGGCTATCGAGCAAGTTTTATCGGAATCACAGAGTATTTCTTCACTGAAAGAAGAGCAAAACACTGCTCTGGAGGCTTTTCTCAGAGGAAAAGATGTTTTTCCTCTTCTCCCGACTGGTTTCGGCAAGAGTAGCCTGGCTGTTAGTACGTCATATGCTTTGTTGATCTGATTGGTTTATTTGGCCCGTCTATCACCAACATAGGCCAATCAGCTAACCAGTATTTTCGCCCCTTCCCAAAATTACTTCAACGGAAGGTTTCCAGATGGATATGCGGAGCAAATCCATCTGGCGGAGTCAGATGGATTAGTGTGAACTGGAGCTTTGAACAGATTATATCTGCATTTTAACCAAAATAATAATTTTATTCATGGAAAAAAGCTCCTGATTGTTTCTAAATGTTTGTAAGCCTTTTATGATGCATCAACAAACACAATTCCTCAAGGGCTGGTTATCCTCTCACAGCAGTGTGTCGCAGTTAGCTTGTCGCAGGTATGATGGAGATATTTTTTATTTATACTCAATATTGAAGCGTGGTCTCCATTTTGCTATTCTACGCCACAACGCAAGAGGGACAATCAGGAACTAGCTAGGATTGAGGGTGTCTGTGTGTTGGTTTGACGAGCTTGTTCGCCGTCTACAACCCCTCATCCAACGCCGGACGGCACACAGTTCACCCGTGAGTGTTCCCCAAAGACTGGCCCTGGCTCTGCGTGTTTTGGCCTCAGGTGCAAACCAACAGACTACAAACTAGCGTCCTACACGGTGTCTGGGATAGTGTCTGAGGTGTGCCAGGCATTGTGAACGGCACTTCAGCCAGAGTTTCCTGCCATTAGGTACCAAACAGGAAATACACATAGAGTAGAGCAGATGTAGATTTGACCAATCAGAGGCCTCCATGTAAGCGGCACTCTCTGAGTTAACTGCGACACACACGCAGACGACCTGGTTTCTGAGCATTAACCAGGCTTTAGTCCGTTTTTAAATACTTTAGGAGGAGAAACACAAAAACAGCTCTGTCAACAACTAAATGTTTTCTTCTACCGTAAAGCTCAGCAAACACAGCTAGTTCAAATGAGCTTGTTGTGCTCTGCAACCAAAATATGTGGAACAAAGCAGGAAAAGGCACAGTCACGTTCAGAAGGTATCTGAAAACATCACATTTCTGTGTTAATAATTCACAATAAATAAGTACGTCATTGTACATAAGAGAGCTGCCAGTCACAAAGATCATTAGTCTTATATGTGCAGAACCTTCCAACAAACCGTACAGGAATATATGATAAGCAGAGCGACAAATGAGCAGCTCCACTCTTGATTACCGGATCAGAACAGAAAACAGCAGGAACATGAATCTGTACATTATTTATACTGTTTACATATTTACTGTTTACATCCTGGCATTGGTTGTGCTGTGAAAAGACGAAGAGAGAACCAAAAACCCGACAGGTGAACAGACTTGGCGTTGCTGCCTTGTTTTGTTCTCCGTGGCTCAAACTGAAAATAAAAGGCAGCAGGAAGTGAGTTGGTGGATTTTCATCCATCCAGACAGAAGAGTATGAAGCCAGCTTTGTGCAGACAGCAGCCAAAGTAACAAAATCCAGTCAGCTGTACTATTTATCTTTACAAACATCCTTAATTATCCCTTATTTTTAAGGAAAATATCTTAATTTCCTATGTGCACCATCACGCGAGTGGAGAAAATAATCAGTGTGGCAGGTTACGTTTTGTCCCATCCTAAGAGGCCCTCTGGATGTTTTTGCAGCTCTGCTAATTGGCAGCGGCGCAGCTTCAGGCGTCAGTGTCTGGCTTCTCCACCAGTTTTAAAGCCTCATGCATGCCAGCCGCTGACAGCTTCCGGTTGATGTTCCTGTAGCGGCAGCGCAGCAGGTTGCTGTAGGTGGTCCTTAGGTCGCGGTTGAAAAAGGCGTAAATGAAGGGATTGATGAGCGAGTTGGCATACCCGAGCCAAAGCAGAGTCCTCTCCAACCAGAGCGGCACGCAGCTGCACTCCACGCCGCAGACAAACGGTCTGGCCGTGGACACCAGGAAGAACGGCAGCCAGCAGAAGGTGAACGCGCCGACCACGATGCCCAGAGTGGCCGCCGCTTTCTGCTCCCTCTTAAAGATGGACTGGTTCTTCCTTTTCCGCCGCTGGTGATGCTCGGTGCTCTTGAGAAGGCGGGAGACGCGGCTGCTGCACTCCTCCTCCACCTCCCGCTGCAGCTTCAACGCTGCTGCCACACAGTCCAGGCTCTCCTCCGCCTCCTCCTCCTCCTCCTCACAATGCTCCGTCTCCGTTGCCTCAACGCTTCCCGTTTCTCCTGACTCTGAGGGCTGCCGGGGCTCGTGCACCCCTCTCCCCCCTCGGTGGGCCGCCCCTGCGCGGTGCTCTCCTTCCCTGGGGAAGCCGGTGATGGTGTGTTTGGCTGCGCTGAGTTTAGCCGCTCTGTAGATC
The DNA here is from genome assembly GCA_030533445.1 of Cyprinodon diabolis. Taxonomy (NCBI): domain Eukaryota; kingdom Metazoa; phylum Chordata; class Actinopteri; order Cyprinodontiformes; family Cyprinodontidae; genus Cyprinodon; species Cyprinodon diabolis. The sequence continues at coordinate 43,987,291 of CM060083.1, forward strand.
CTGTAGTACATGATCAACATGACCGACATGGGGATGTAGAAGGCCACAGCCGTAGAGTAGACGGTGTAGCCAAAGTCTTGGCTGATGAGGCAAACTCTGCCATCATTGACATTCTGTGCCCAGCCGAAGAGCGGGGGCAGGGTGATGGAGGCAGAGAGGAGCCACACTGATAGGATCATCTTGGCCATGCAGCAGCCGTTCTGGCGAACAGGATACGTCAGAGGTTTAGTGATGCCAAGGTACCTGCCAAGAAGGAAAACGGAGGATTTTACTGTTTTGGAAGAATCAAATCAAATCTGGCTGATGGGAAAAATGACTAGTTTTGCATGAACAAATTCACCCCCACCCACCCACCCTCAACAAGGTGCCCTTGAACAAAGAGCTTAACCACAATCTCTCTGAGCCATATGCAGCCGCAGATGGGAACTGTGTGATTTTATGAATGAAAGGCAGACAGATGTTGCAAGAAATAGTATTTCTGAGGTTATAGTTAGACCACAGAGCAAAAAAAAAACAAAACAAAAAATGGAGGAGGGGGATAAAAAGCATCAATCTGGGAAAATTTGTCATGAAAAAGCAAAATCAAAATGTATGCAGTTCTAAAATGCAGATTTAACTAAAACATTGGGAAATGAAATATGTCTCTTAGTGAGCAAACAGCTGGGCAGAGAGAAAATAATAATATCCATGATTTAATGCCCAGCTGGAGACACAGACCTGATTTTATGATTCAATTGTTTGAAATGTGGGATTAAAGGATAAAAGTGATCTGCAGCTGACAGTCTCAGATTGGTGAAGTCTGCAGATCAAAGCTGGGAAAGTTTCCCATGCAGCTGTTCTCTCTGCAAATCCCACTTTTTGGGGCGTTTAGTTTCAGGCACTTTGAAGTTTCTCTTACCTGTCGATGCTGATTACGCACAGAGTCATGATGGACGCGGTGCAGCACATCACATCCATGGCGATAAAAACGTTGCAGAAAAACTGTCCAAAGATCCACTGACCGCCGATCAGGTCCGTGATGCTGACGAACGGCATCACGGCCAGCGCCACGGACAGGTCCGCCAGGGCCAGAGACACGATCAGGTAGTTGGAAGGCTGGCGCAGCTTCTTCACGAAGCACACCGAGATGACCACCAGCAGGTTCCCGCAGATGGTGGACAGCGTCAGCATGGTGAGCACCCCGCCGATCAGGACCTTCTCCACCCGCCCGTAGCTCAGGATCTGCTCCCCACAGCGCGTCCCGTTCGTCTCCATGACCTGCGGCTGACTGGAGGAGGACGGAGAAGTGGCCGCTGCCGCCGCTGCTGCCGCAGCCTCTGCGGCGTCCTGCGCAATTTTTAGCAGCTTAGGCGCCAGAGCTTCAGAGATCATCATGCTGGTGGAGAAGCTCGAGTCCCCTCCGCCGACCTTATCCTCGATCATGAACGCAGACCTCAAGTTGTCAGCTGAAAAAGTTCCGTTACTCGCTCCAACAACAACCATCCTGGTGCCTGGTGGTGCTTTTTATCCATGGACGTGTTGAGAGCTGTCCAGCGGGGACACAGACGCGCAGATGTGGCAGCGTTAGTGTGAAGAACGTGTGATGTTCTCTCTCCGCCAACAGATTCACATGAAAACTGTTACAACTCAGGGGCATTGTGCGTTATTACGCATGTGGCGCGCAGTGGGCAGACTCAGATACATCGAAACGCCAGTTCAGCTTTTTGTCGCTGATGGTCCAATGCAGGGGTGTCAAACTCAATTTCACCAAGGGCCACTTCAGCATATTGGCCACCCTCAACGGGCCACATTGACGGTATATATCAGGAATTATTTATACCATCCTCCAGACTGCAACAGACTGCAACTTATAGATTCGTCCCTGCTAAAACATACCCCAGACAAAAGGTTGACTTCCCTCAGGAGCAGCAACTCAGTTCTGTAGAGGCCTATGAATGAGTCAAAGATCCAGGTGTGTTAGTTAGAGAAGGAACGCATCTAAAGTTGCAGAGTGATAGGTCTGGAAAACTAGACTTGGTCAACCCTAGCATAAATGTATGGAAATACATTGTTAAAAATAAATGAAACGCCTCATATTGTTAAGTAACTGATTTTATGTATTCAAGTTTTAAATATTACATTTGAGTTTGCATGGATGTAAAATTACTGCTCAGTTGAAAAATTACAATACCTAAATCAGTGTTTAAAGATAAGCAGACAAAGAATAAAAACAAGTTATGCTGTTAACTCTCAACTTCATTCACAAAACGTTTCTGTTATTTATTACACAACGAACATGTATTTCACATAAGAACAAAACAATTAGGCGATGTTGCCTGTCCTTGAACACAAAGCTGATCCCTTTTCACTCTGTCACCAACTCACACACATCCTCATTCACCAGTTGTGTTCTGTAAATAAACACAAAACAAAACACAACCAAAATCAATAAACTATATTCATATTCCAGTATACTGAACTTTGGTTTTACATTAATTCTATTTTAATTCAGTTTGTTTGTGCTTACCAATGTTTTCTGGCCGGATGTCTGGCACCGTTTTCCCCTTGTCAGTTCGTCGATGTCTGGTTTTAGTTCTTGTGCTGTGGCAATCCGCAAAACGGCGTGTAGGTTTTCGTCAGTAATGCGTGATCTATGCTTGGTCTTGTTTAAATTCATTATTGAAAACATCTGTTCGCACAGATAGGTGCTTCCAAACATGGACAAAACACGAGCTGCATGGAGTCGAAGCTGTGGCATCAAATCAGGGGGAAGTAGAGGGTAAAAGTCCTCGATTGAAACATCACGGAACTTCGCTCTCAGGCCACTGTCGCTTTGAAGCTCAATTAACTCCATCTGAAGGCGGTGGGGCGCACTGCAGACATCGGCGGTGAAAGGATTGGCAAAGATGTCAAAACTAGAGTGTTGCGATTTAAAGTCATAAAAGTGCCGATCAAACTCTGTTAACAGAGTTAGTTTGGTAGTTAACCAAGCACATGAAAAAGCACCGGGAGATGAGGCTGAGATGATCTGACATGCAGGAAAGTGGACAAGATTGTTTTGTTCCACCTGGTACTTCCATAGATCGAGTTTGCGCTGGAAAGCTGTGATCATGTCGGACATCTGTGTGATGACTTGTTTACGTCCTTGTAGTTTCTGATTTAGCTGAGCAAGATGCTCGGTGACGTCACATAACATAGCAAATTCACACAGCCATTTCGGATCGGACAGTTCAGACAAGGGTTTTCCTTTGTTTTTCATGAAAAGATCGATTTCTTCTCGAAGTTCAAAAAATCGTTTAAGGACTTTGCTCCTACTCAGCCACCTTACTTCTGTATGGTACGGCATATCTTCATGCTCTGAACCCACCTCCTGCAAGAACATCTGAAACTGGCGGTGATTCAGGCCGCGCGCCCGAATAAAGTTGACTGTTTTCGTGACAGTGGTCATCACATTATCCAGCTCCAGAACCTTTCCACACATGGCTTCCTGATGGATAAGGCAATGATATGTGATCAGCGGCGTCTGATTGTTGCTTTTTTGCATTTTTTCCTTCATTAGTCCAACCAAGCCTGTTTTTCCTCCACAGATCGCAGGTGCACCGTCTGTAGTTAGTCCCACCAACCTTTCCCACGGCAATTTATTTTTACCGACAGACTTCTCCACTGCATCAAAAATGTCCCGGCCGGTTGTGGTTCCATGCAGCGCCACTATATCCAGGAGCTCCTCGGTTACAGACAGGTCTGGCATCACCCCTCTAATAAAAAGGGACAAATGCGCCGTATCCACGTTGTCTTTGCTTTCATCCACAGCTAATGAAAAAGCTAGACAGCTGCCCATTTCTTCGGCCAGCTGTGTCGCTATATTTCCGGCAATGTCCTTAACTCGTTCCGCGATGGTATTTCTTGACAAACTGACATTTTGGAAAGTCTGTACTTTTTCGGGACACACCTGCTCACACACCTTTAGCATACACTGCTTCAAAAATGCACCCTCCGAAAAAGATTTTGAAGCTCGGGCGATTTCTTCAGCTACAATAAAGCTTGCTTTCACCGCTGCATCATTTTTGGCTGTGGCTTTTGTAAACAATTTCTGCTGCATTTGCAATCTGCCTTTTAAATCTGCTGCAATTTTTTGTTTTTCTTGAAGGCTAAATTTCGGGTACTTAGCTCCGTGTTTTGTTTCAAAATGCCGACGTATATTGTATTCTTTCACAACGGACACTGTCCCAGAACGCAAAAGACATACTGGTTTTTCACCTTGTAATACAAAGAGGTATTCGTTTTCCCATCGTTCATAAAACAGTCTTCCTTGTAAATCGATTTTTCTCTTCTTAGACATTTTGATGTTAGCTTGTCGATGTTTCAGTTTTATTCGCTGGGAAAATTAATAATCAGCTTGAGGTGACTCTGCTGCACTCTAGTGGCAAGAAGCCCTAATGGTGGCTGGTAACAATCGGAAGGCATTATGGGAGATGTAGTTGGTGGTCAATTTGTGCTCAAAACCTATTTTAAGTCAATCAATAGCCCTGTAAAACGGTGGTGGGGGGGAGAGGGCCACATAAAATCACGTAACGGGCCACATGTGGCCCGCGGGCCTTGAGTTTGACACATGTGGTCCAATGCATCCCGGCCAGTTATGTGACCTGTGTTCTGCAGCTGCAACCATGCAGAAACTCCAAACCCATCATGCGCGCAGATCTTTCCCAGAAGTTGACATGACGTCAAAAAGGCATTTAAGAAACCTCGAAAGCGACCAATATCTTCTTGTCTACTCACACAAACATACAGTTATAATGAGAATGTGATGTCCACTGGGGCTCTGTGCTGATTGGTGCCAGAGAATGACCGCGCGTAATTGCGCATAATGAGGAACTATTCTGCTGATTGGGTTTGAGAATCCAAGAGGGTCTCCTGACAAAACCTAAAGAATAATTAGTTAAAGATTTTAAGATGAGGCACAGTGTATCCAAATAAACAGAAAGTAATTTAATATATTTAAGGTTGCAAGACACATTAATAGTACTGATTAAAAGTATTAACTTTAAACTCAGTGTCATGATCGGTTCTGAATTAAACCCACATGCAGAACACTACAAAGGAGACTAATGAAAAGTTTATTTGACGTTGGTACAAAAACAAGATAACATTCAGGAAACAGGTCCGGGCTGGATACTCAGGCGTCTGCAGAGATGACAGTTTGGTTAACCAGGTGGATTTGAGAAGTTGTTGAGATTTCAGATTTTCTCAGAAAATACCTTGGTTTGGTTCTGGCTTTCTTCTGAGGGAGGGAACCGGTTGGGTCCAGAGACTGTTGGTTTAGCAGAGTGCTCAGCAGCTGCAGCGTCTAACTTCTGACTGTTTTGTCTGACCTTGGCTTGAGTGATTAGCTCTCATCCAGAGAGCAGCAGGTGGATGCCAAAGTGAGATCTTCAGGTTTGGCTCTCTAGGGCAGGCAGGTTCAGGTTAAGCTCTCCCAGAGCTTCACACGAGAGACAGGTTTTCCTAGGAGCGAAAAGACAAGGCTGGTTAGAGTTAGGTTTAACTCGGAGACAAAGTTCAAAGATTTTAGAGGCTCAGGTTCGCTAACCAAACTTAGCTAACACTGCGGCGTCGAAGGAAGGTCTGGCACCTGCTTAAGTAGTGGAGGTCCTCTAATGGGCTGACGAGCTCCAGGTGCACTCTGCTGGAGAAAGGTGGAACTTCTCCAGATCCCAACACTCAGTATGTTTTTGTTTTTGTGTGAATCTGTGAGTCTCTTTTCATATCCGCTCCTCCAACTTTCAGACATTTAATTATTTCCAGTTCAGATGCAGGATTCTGCCTCCAACATGAGTTCAGTCTGACTTCATCACTTCGCTCACATTTTGACGCTGGAGTTAAAAGAATCACAGAAACCACAACAAAAGGCTCCAACAATCCAGTAGAACCACACTGAAAAAAAATAGAGGTTGAGAGAACTTACATTTTCTAGGCAATGTGATGCATTTGGTTTTTTGAGTTTTCCTTACTTAAATTCACTGTGGTTGAGTTTACAAAGATTTGAGTTCTACTAACTTAGGTTTTTTAGTTTCACCTTTAAGTTCTGAGTTCTATCAACTTTGTTTTATGAGTTTGACATATAGATTTTGAGTTCTACAAACTCAGATTTTCTATTGTTATCTGTAAGTTGAGTTCTATCAACTCATATTTTTTAGCTCTACCAATCATCTTCACTACCCATCATCCAGCACACAAAAAATTATGTTAATACAACATTTTTATTGCTTCAAGTCAAACATTGTATCAATAGATACAGTATAAAACCATGTTCAACAACAAAATCTTAATTGCACAGAGCAAAGTAACCTGAGACCCTCTTGAGAACTGCACTTTCCTCTCCACGTGTGCGCGTGTTTGCGTTTGCTTATTCAGGAGTTGGAGACCTGAATGCATGTGTAACCCACCTGAAGGGGGGAGATTTACCATTTCGCAATACTAGGCTATTCCATTTGTGCACTATGTTATTTAATAAAAAAATCCTTTGGCTAAAATGCCATCAGAACGCAGATAATATTATGTGTGTCTCAGCCCCCCCTTCAGTGTCCACCATATTGGATCAGTCCATTTGCTGCACATGTTCAGAAAGGTCCAAACAGACAGCAGCAAACCATTTGAAAACAAACCATGCAAAGAGCAGTGTTGCCAACTTAGCGCTTTAGTCGCTATATTTAGCCACTTTTCAGACCCCTCTAGCACTTTGATTTCTAAAAAGCTCCTAGCGCCAAATCTAGAGACTTTTTTCTGCTACTGGAGACTTTGGAGACATCTAAAAGCAGCGAACTCTGCTCTCCAGAGCAAGTAGATTGGTAACCCCGCCTCCTGCTCTCCTCTATCTTGTCTGCTGTCATGATTCATGCAGCTATTATTTCATCCAAATGAAAAATGGAGAACAGATAAGCAGATCATGGCTTGTCTACAGTGAAAAGAAGGACTGGGTTATTTACTTTGGCCTTTTTGGAAACACAGGAAGGAGCAATCAGCTAAGTGAGCTTAGTGTCAGGAGCTCAGAGGTTTGGACCCAGAATTCAGACGAGACAGACAGTGAAACTTTAAATAAGTTTATTGAACAAGCTGCGTGCGGCTGCTCATCAGCTGGTGCGGGTTCACTGGATACACTGCGGGGATATGGACTCAGATAAATATCTCAGCAGCTCAATCAGGGAATTATGAGCTGAAAGTCACCAACCTGGCAAAGTTCAGTCTGAGCTCAGAAGGAGGAGTGAGGTCCGGAGGAGCTGAGCTCCGCAGCGTGAAACTGAGCCTGAACCAGAGATCCAGAAGGGAGGAGGAGCAGCGACCAGCAGCAGCCAGAGCACACAGAGAAAACGAGGGATCCAGGAGGGATAATCCAAACCGTGGTCAGAAGATGGGTCCAAGGTCGGCAACAGGTAGAATCCAGAGAAACAGAACAGGCAATACAGAGCAGAGCAGGGGCGGCCAAAACTCAGAAGTCCGGGGGCAGAAACGGGTCAAAATCAGGCAGAACACACACACACAGAAACGCTGGAACTAGACAGGCTGGAAGCTTGAATAATCTGGCACCATGGGCTGGGAACTGGTGGCATAAATAGCAGAAGAAACAGGTGGATCTGATAAGAGATAATTAGGCCGGGGAGGAGCAAAGCAGATAAGAGGAAAACCCAGCCTATGGTGCCAAGATCATGACACTTAGTGCTTGGAAAAAATCTTTCATTCCTTTAGAGACAGCATGAACAGTCAGCTGAGTACAAAACATAGAGAGGAAAACAAGAAGAAAAGGGACAAGAAGAGAGGGACACAACCTAGAACAGATAATGGATGTCTATTCTATTAAAATTTCTCTACCTGGAGAATGGGGCTGTTTATGTGTTGTCTTCTCAATTCAGAGGGCCTCCTGCCTGTCTTTGCTTAGGGCCCCAAATGTCCTAAATCTGCCTCTGTAGAACAAATGGTGGCGGATTAGTTTCTGACATGGAATGTGTGCAGGAGGCAGGACCTCCATGCTGCTTAAATACATCAGCGCTCCAAATAGAGTTCGCTCTGATGGAGCCAACAGAACAGACACAGACTACTGGAAAGGTGTTGAAACATCTTCACAAAAGTCAGTTTGCCTCCACTTTAAGGGTGCTTTTAGAGTTTAGAAAAAACCCCAAACAACTTGAGGGAACCTTTTACTGATGACAAGATGCCTCTAACTTTAGATGTTAGCACCCTCAAGTGGTCTTTTGTTGGCACTGCATGCTGAATCCTGGAGATCTTTGCTCATCGCCCCAAATCAACAACGATACATTTACTGTATAGCTGGATATAAAGTATTCTTCATTCATTAAAAGTTTTAAATGATTAGTTTGTTTTTTATTTTTTATCAGCTGCTAATTGAGATATAAAATGTCCTTACAGGCAAGGTGGCTGTCTGTTTGAAATAATAAAAAATATATATATTTTATTATCAGAATGGAGAAAATCGCAGCAGCTCTTATTATCACACAAAATGGGCACAGGAAGTTGTCAAAAAGGAATAATGTGTAAGAAAAATAACATTAAGACATCGATGCATAAACCTAAATATAAAAACTTAAATAATGGAGAAATTATTTTTTTTAAATAGTTCTGAAACTGTGATATCAGAATATTAGCTCATCATTTCAAATGTTTTTTTCATGAATGGGAAATCTGTTCTCTATAACTTTAGAACTTTATCTCTAAGGCACATGTGTCAAACTCAAGGCCCGCGGGCCACATGTGGCCCGTTACGTGATTTTATGTGGCCCTCTCCCCCCCACCACCGTTTTACAGGGCTATTGATTGACTTAAAATAGGTTTTGAGCACAAATTGACCACAAACTACATCTCCCATAATGCCTTCCGATTGTTACCAGCCACCATTAGGGCTTCTCGCCACTAGAGTGCAGCAGAGTCACCTCAAGCTGATTATTAATTTTCCCAGCGAATAAAACTGAAACATCGACAAGCTAACATCAAAATGTCTAAGAAGAGAAAAATTGATTTACAAGGAAGACTGTTTTATGAACGATGGGAAAACGAATACCTCTTTGTATTACAAGGTGAAAAACCAGTATGTCTTTTGTGTTCTGGGACAGTGTCCGTTGTGAAAGAATACAATATACGTCGGCATTTTGAAACAAAACACGGAGCTAAGTACCCGAAATTTAGCCTTCAAGAAAAACAAAAAATTGCAGCAGATTTAAAAGGCAGATTGCAAATGCAGCAGAAATTGTTTACAAAAGCCACAGCCAAAAATGATGCAGCGGTGAAAGCAAGCTTTATTGTAGCTGAAGAAATCGCCCGAGCTTCAAAATCTTTTTCGGAGGGTGCATTTTTGAAGCAGTGTATGCTAAAGGTGTGTGAGCAGGTGTGTCCCGAAAAAGTACAGACTTTCCAAAATGTCAGTTTGTCAAGAAATACCATCGCGGAACGAGTTAAGGACATTGCCGGAAATATAGCGACACAGCTGGCCGAAGAAATGGGCAGCTGTCTAGCTTTTTCATTAGCTGTGGATGAAAGCACAGACAACGTGGATACGGCGCATTTGTCCCTTTTTATTAGAGGGGTGATGCCAGACCTGTCTGTAACCGAGGAGCTCCTGGATATAGTGGCGCTGCATGGAACCACAACCGGCCGGGACATTTTTGATGCAGTGGAGAAGTCTGTCGGTAAAAATAAATTGCCGTGGGAAAGGTTGGTGGGACTAACTACAGACGGTGCACCTGCGATCTGTGGAGGAAAAACATGCTTGGTTGGACTAATGAAGGAAAAAATGCAAAAAAGCAACAATCAGACGCCGCTGATTCAATTCAATTCAGTTTATTTATATAGCGCCAAATTCACAACACATGTCATCTCAAGGCACTTTACAGTTCAACCAGATCATACAGTCAAATTGATACAAAGTTTTCTATCTAAGGAAAACCAGTTGATTGCATTGACTCATTGACTCAAATACAATCCCTCACACTAAGCATGCTTGTAGCGACAGTGGAGAGGAAAAACTCCCTTTTAACAGGAAGAAACCTCCAGCAGAACCAGGCTCAGTGTGAGCGGCCATCTGCTGAGGCCCACTGGGGTTCAAGGAGACAGAAGCAGACATAGAAAAAGAAGCATAGATACAAAAGGCAACTGTCAACCAGCTCCACAGGCGGCCCCGTCCAGGAAACACACAGCCAGGCAGACGAGCTCCAAGGCAGCTCCCATGCCAGAGGATGAAGAGAGCACATCCACCCAGCCACGGCCAGAGAAACAGGACCACACTGGAAGACAGGCCGATCTCCAACATCTACAAACAAGGGTGTTGATGGAAGCAGCACAGCTGATGTTTCTTTCCTGGATGACGTCACAGCCAAACAGGAACATATCATTGCCTTATCCATCAGGAAGCCATGTGTGGAAAGGTTCTGGAGCTGGATAATGTGATGACCACTGTCACGAAAACAGTCAACTTTATTCGGGCGCGCGGCCTGAATCACCGCCAGTTTCAGATGTTCTTGCAGGAGGTGGGTTCAGAGCATGAAGATATGCTGTACCATACAGAAGTAAGGTGGCTGAGTAGGAGCAAAGTCCTTAAACGATTTTTTGAACTTCGAGAAGAAATCGATCTTTTCATGAAAAACAAAGGAAAACCCTTGTCTGAACTGTCCGATCCGAAATAGCTGTGTGAATTTGCTATGTTATGTGACGTCACCGAGCATCTTGCTCAGCTAAATCAGAAACTACAAGGACGTAAACAAGTCATCACACAGATGTCCGACATGATCACAGCTTTCCAGCGCAAACTCGATCTATGGAAGTACCAGGTGGAACAAAACAATCTTGTCCACTTTCCTGCATGTCAGATCATCTCAGCCTCATCTCCCGGTGCTTTTTCACGTGCTTGGTTAACTACCAAACTAACTCTGTTAACAGAGTTTGATCGGCGCTTTTATGACTTTAAATCGCAACACTCTAGTTTTGACATCTTTGCCAATTCTTTCACCGCCGATGTCTGCAGTGCGCCCCACCGCCTTCAGATGGAGTTAATTGAGCTTCAAAGCGACAGTGGCCTGAGAGCGAAGTTCCGTGATGTTTCAATCGAGGACTTTTACCCTCTACTTCCCCCTGATTTGATGCCACAGCTTCGACTCCATGCAGCTCGTGTTTTGTCCATGTTTGGAAGCACCTATCTGTGCGAACAGATGTTTTCAATAATGAATTTAAACAAGACCAAGCATAGATCACGCATTACTGACGAAAACCTACACGCCGTTTTGCGGATTGCCACAGCACAAGAACTAAAACCAGACATCGACGAACTGACAAGGGGAAAACGGTGCCAGACATCCGGCCAGAAAACATTGGTAAGCACAAACAAACTGAATTAAAATAGAATTTATGTAAAACCAAAGTTCAGTATACTGGAATATGAATATAGTTTATTGATTTTGGTTGTGTTTTGTTTTGTGTTTATTTACAGAACACAACTGGTGAATGAGGATGTGTGTGAGTTGGTGACAGAGTGAAAAGGGATCAGCTTTGTGTTCAAGGACAGGCAACATCGCCTAATTGTTTTGTTCTTATGTGAAATACATGTTCGTTGTGTAATAAATAACAGAAACGTTTTGTGAATGAAGTTGAGAGTTAACAGCATAACTTGTTTTTATTCTTTGTCTGCTTATCTTTAAACACTGATTTAGGTATTGTAATTTTTCAACTGAGCAGTAATTTTACATCCATGCAAACTCAAATGTAATATTTAAAACTTGAATACATAAAATCAGTTACTTAACAATATGAGGCGTTTCATTTATTTTTAACAATGTATTTCCATACATTTATGCTAGGGTTGACCAAGTCTAGTTTTCCAGACCTATCACTCTGCAACTTTAGATGCGTTCCTTCTCTAACTAACACACCTGGATCTTTGACTCATTCATAGGCCTCTACAGAACTGAGTTGCTGCTCCTGAGGGAAGTCAACCTTTTGTCTGGGGTATGTTTTAGCAGGGACGAATCTATAAGTTGCAGTCTGTTGCAGTCTGGAGGATGGTATAAATAATTCCTGATATATACCGTCAATGTGGCCCGTTGAGGGTGGCCAATATGCTGAAGTGGCCCTTGGTGAAATTGAGTTTGACACCCCTGCTCTAAGGTCTTTGCTTTTATCGCCATGCGCAGCGCGTTACCTTTGAAAATAGCGCAGTGGTGCGCGCGCCAAGCCCTGTCTGAGAGCCCATTAAAGGAAAAGTCGCTCATATTCAGAATTCAAACTTCTGAAAGTTCTTTAAATCTGAAATGATTCCATCCTGTTCAATAAATGATCAGTGTTTTTAATTCAGAGTAATTTTCATGTGAATGTGCTTTACTGGAGGCATCCATGTTTGTCAAAGAACACTACTGCCACCTACTGGTTAGTGACATTGTCACGGTGCGGTATCAGCTGTTGATCAAGTCCCAGTGCTGTATCTGGTGTTTGTCACAACGCGCTATTATCCAAGTCATCTTGAAAACATTCTTCTTCCAAATGTCGGCTACATATTACGGGTTTTTTCTCTGGCCAGAAGTTCGATGGCAAATCCTCCCTCTTCAAGTTGGCGATCCAACGACCAACCCGTCCGTGGAGGATCAGGAATCAGAAAGGTGGAATAACTCTTGTTTTCACTTTTACCCGATGTATTCCAGCATCCAGCTGCCATGCACGTGGGCATTGTCAGTTTCACTATAGCTCTGGTGAATTTCAATGGTGAAGTCCTCTGGAAATCTTCAATAATTGTTGTTGATTGCAGATGTGTCTAGTAGTTCCCATTGATATGAATAGAATTTCTCAGATTAGTTACAGAAAAGGAAACAAAGGAAAAACAAACCTGAGCATAAATCAGCTTCATTCTGAAGAACAGAAGCTGAAACATTTCAGAACTTTAATTGCAAAACTTAAACATTGCACAGAATGTGTTGCTCTTATTCAGGCTAATTCTTGTACTGCAAACTCTCCTCAGCAGTATATTGATCAGAACTGTATGTTCTCTTATTCTAAGTCTTATTTTTGATGATTAAAGTCCTGCTTGGACCATGAGGCCTTAACAGGCTTACAGTCGGTCTGATCTGTTTGCAAACTCGGACTTTTAGAGGCAGTCATTTTATCAATTAGACTTAGACAAACTTTGTTGTTATTTTGTTCCCACAGGGTGTATAAAAAAACAAATTTCATTCAGTTCAGGTCTCAAGACATTTCCAGTTCTTAAGGTGCAGCAGTGATCAAATGTAAACATAAGGCTGAGATGCGATTTACAGTTTTTCCAACATTCAGCCATTTTTTTCCCTACAGTATTTTTTTTCATTAATCATTGTTCAGTTTTCATTTTGTTTTATTAAGAACAGTTCTGAGGACTTTTCCACAGGTTGACAGCTCAGCTGATCCCACACAGAAATAAGTGGGTGAAAGATTGAATGGATGCAGAATGGAAAGTCCCCCCCCCCCCCCCCCCCCCCCCCCCCAGTAGCAGCCCTCCAGACAGTTGATCGGCTCATTAGGAAGTACAGGCTGAGGTCATCCTTTGTTGCAGTGATCCTAGAGGCGCTCTGATGAGAAATTAGGACAACAAAGTAGAACAGTTATTGTAGTGTTACCTAATTATAAAGAATCACTGAAGTCCACTGATTATTCGTGAGTAAAAATTACATAAGCTTCTATTGTGTTACATAAACTAGAATAGGGAATGTTTCCTCTGCTGTCACTTATCAGCGTTATAAATTACTCATTATAATCCTCTAAGGATGTGGCTACAGCTTGGAAAGTCAGGAAAAATACTGTTACTGGGAGCAACTGGGACTTTACTTTGAGCAGCTAAGAGCCTGACTGGAGTGTATCCCACTCTGCAGAATCTGTCAGTTCAATCTCTAACGTTCAGTTTATCTACTATGAGCTTATAATTTGCCTAATGGTAAATCTCCCCCCTGGTTCTACTGGATTGTTGGAGCCTTTTGTTGTGGTTTCTGTGATTCTTTTAACTCCAGCGTCAAAATGTGAGCGAAGTGATGAAGTCAGACTGAAGCTCATGTTGGAGGCAGAATCCTGCATCTGAACTGGAAATAATTAAATGTCTGAAAGTTGGAGGAGTGGAAATGAAAAGAGACTCACAGAATCATGGAAACACAAAAACATATTGAGTTTAAAGTTAATACTTTTAATCAGTACTATTAATTTGTCTTGAGACCTTAAATATATTAAATAATTTTCTGTTTATTCGGATAAACTGTGCTTCATCTTAAAATCTTTAACTAATTATTCTTTAGGTTTTGTCAGGAAACCCTCTTGGATTCTCAAACACAATCAGCAGAATATTTCCTCATCATGCGCAATTACGCGCGGTTATTCTCTGGCACCAATCAGCACAGAGCCCCAGTGGACATCACATTCTCATTGTTATTACTGTATGTTTGTGTGAGTAGACAAGAAGATATTGGTCGCTTTCAAGGTTTCTGAAACGCCTTTTTGACATCACATGTCAACTTCTGGGAAAGATCTGCACGCATGATGGGTTTGCAGCTGCAGAACCCAGGTCACATAACTGGCCGGGATGCATTGGACCATCAGCAACATAAAGCAGAACTGGCGTTTCGATGTATCTTTTTTTTTATTCAACAATTGCACAGTTTACATGAATACATGAACATTCGTCTCCAGTGAGAAAATATTACACTGCAGTATCCAACATTGCTGGTGTTTTAACATAAAACAAAAATGAAAATCATCCCATTTTGCCAGGGAAAGTACAAATTTACAAAAAGATATTAAATTGTTTACACACATTTACAGTTTTTGTTGCCTTTGATTAAGAGAATACTTAATGGTGTTGACATATTGCTTGACCCCATTGTTAAAAGCAATAAAATATATTTTGGAATGTGTAAACTTACATTTATGAATGTAGAATTTTGCCAAGAGAATAATCAGATTAATAATGAAAGTTCCATTTGGTCTAGCCTTAGTACTGATGAGGTCATAAAGTCCAAAAAGGACATCCTTCCAGAATAACTTAAAGTCTTTCTCAATTTTTTCTGCAATAAACTTGCAAACGTCAGACCAGAGATTTTGGACAAAAGTGCAATGCCAAAATAAATGGGTTACTGTTTCAACACTCAGAGAACAAAAAGTGCACAATAAATCAATGTCTTTTTTACATTTTTTTGACACTTTAGTTATATCTTTTTTTTTTTTATAAACTTTATTATTTACCGTACACAACAATACAAAAGTGCATTGTGAACATATCACAAAACAACAAAAACATATGGGGGGGGTAACAGAGAACAATAAAAGTATCATAAGAAATGATAAAATACTCTTGTTTAAAGAAAACAGAAACAAAGGTGACAAAAATACCAGATGCCACAGTGAATCAACACAATAAATTATCTAAAATTCCTATTTGATTGGAAGCCAATAAAGTTGTTTTTGCTTTTTTTATTTGTAGACGGTCTAATTGTGAATATATAATGTTGAAAGTCAATCAGAAAAACTGAAAATTCAGGGTTTTTGTCTCAAAAATTTGCATTTATGAAGATGAAATTTAGCCTTAATAATTAATGAATTGATAAGAAAACTCTTCGCATTCATTCTTTCATTTTGTTGAACACCAAACAGGACATTTACCAAATATAACTGAAATCCTATTGATATTTTTGACACAATATAAGTACTAAAGTGTTGCCAAAATACTTTGGAATGATGACAAAACCAGAACAGATGAGTGACCGACTCTGGGCAAGTGTCACAGAAGGAACAGCTAACAGCAATATCAGAATTGAATTTCTTTAAATAGACTTTAACGGGGTACGTTTCGATGTATCTGAGTCTGCGCACTGCGCGCCACATGCGTAATAACGCACGATGCCCCTACTTCCTGACTACATCCTGGATGGCTTTTATTGTGAAGGGACAAGCAGGATTCCCTGCAAAGCCGCGTCAGAGCGGTCCGCGCGCCGCACTTTGCGTCCTACCAGCGGAAGAAGGCTTCCACGGTAAACAGTGGGTTGCCAGGTAGGGAAGGAATCCTCCTTTCGGTCGGAAGCTGCGATGACGGTTTAGTTTGCAGGATTCTGGATCCGGATCTGGTTCCATGAAGAGGATCAGCTGGACCGGATCTTAAGAACGCGTCGCGAACAGGAAGGAGGAAGGTTTATTTATCAGCACCTGTTCATACCGGAGGATGTTTGACAGAAATGTTTATTATAAGGTGATCGATGCTGGTTTGGAAACGCTTCCTGATCATTCCTGTCTGGATCTGACATCAGTGGCTGGATGGGAATGAATCATAATCATCATCATCATCATCATCATCATCATCATCATCAGCAGCAGCAGCAGCAGCAGCAGCAGGGGCCTCAGTGATGCTGTCACTGCGCCCTTAAAAAAAAAGAAAACACGCACAGACCCACCCAAGCCACTGACTGCTCACGGCCGTGGATTCAGCATGGAGGAAATCCTGAGGAAGCTGCAAAAAGACGCGTCTGGACACAAACACAAAGCCCTGCGGGATGCGTGCGTGTGCGCCTGCGGTGAGTTTGCGTGAGGTTTAAACTGCGTCCTGCAGCTCCTCCACGTTAATCTGCGCCTCAGAGCTTTAAAGAGGGATCTGTAGGACAATCAGATGGAGATCCAGGGATTAGCAGGTGGCACACTGTGGAGAGGCCGTGCCTTCATCATCACAGGCTGGGTTCATTATTGTTTCACTCAGAGATGAACTCTGGAAGTGAACCTGAATCCAGAGAGAACAGCTTCCTGATGACGTGGTGCTGAACGCTCCAACTCATGCATGAATATTTCCTCTAAGGAGCAAATCTGTTTGCTTATCTGCCATTCTACCAATAGCAGAAAGATATTCAGGGGAAATTTATTGTTCCAAGTTATAACAGCAGTCCTCTGGGTGGCGCTATTTAAAGAAGTTAAACAAGTTCTATTAAAAATAAGGGGGGAAAAAATGCTTAAACCAGCGTTTTTCTCATTTAAATCTCATTTAGATAAATTAGAACCAACCCTAAATGTCGGCTTTGTTTAATAAAACACTTTTCTTTAAATAGTTTCCATGTATTTTTAGATTTATTCCATTTGTTCTCTGAGAGCAAATAAAAATAATAAGCTTTTACACTGTAAAAACGACAACTCAAAATTGTTCACCTTACTAAGATTTTTGCATTCACTGACGATAAAATTGCCAGTTGGAACTTGAACTGTCTTTTGTGAGCCAGTTGAACTCACTTTCATAAGTTTCTGATGAAAAGTTCATCTTATTCTATAAATTAAGTTGAGTTTACTTAGAAGTTGTAGTTGACACCCAGTCCGAGCGAGGTCAACTTATCTGCGCATGCTCATTTCAAATTTGTCATGGCAACCGGCTGCTACAGGGTTTCCATGGATTTTCTCAGGAGCTGCCTTCTAAAGTTTGGTTCAGCCATCTGGTCACTATGCTGGCGGTAACTTTCCCTGAGGACTCGTCCAAGAGAAGACTAAGGCACTGGTTTCCTGTCATCTCTGGCAATATTGCATTATTTGTAAGGTTTTAACAGGAGTTGGAAATTAAAAAACTATATGCTGAAACCTGATTTGCTTTAAGCATAAGATTACTTGTTTACATTGTGGAATTGTAAACCGGTTTTTGCCAAAGTGGTTCAAATAAACATGCAAAATTTAACTGGTTTACTGTCAGGGCTGCTTAGTGGCGCAGTGGGTAGCACTGCTGCCTTGCAGCAAGAAGGTTCTGGGTTTGATTCCTGGGCCAGGGTCTTTCTGCATGTGTTCTCTCTGGGTACTCCATCTTCCTCCCACAGTCCAAAAACATAACTGTTAGGTTGATTGGCTTCTCTAAATTGTCTTTAGGAGTGAGTGTGTGCATGAATGGTTGTTAGTCCTGTGTGTCTGGCAACCTGTCCAGGGTGTACTCTGTGCCACTTGGGACAAGCGTGCAAGAAAATGGATGGATGGTTTACTGTCAGTGGATGATTTAATGGGGGGGTGGATTTAAACTCAAAAATGTAAGTTATTACAGGGGATGGTAATCTGGATTTAAAATAACTTTTTACAGATAATCTGAACTTAAAATAATAAGTTTTTACAGACTTGAAAGTTCCAGTAACTTGAATTAAAAAAACTTAGTTGGCAGAACTTGAAAAACTTAGCTGACACAACTTAAGTGTAGTTCTACAAAACTTAAAAAATTAAGTTGATGCCTTCAACTCAAAAATTCTGTGCAGCCGGTTGCCTTGAAATTTTGAGTTGAACTAACTTTTTCGTTTTTACAGTGTACTTTAAACTGAATTTAACACTGAAACAAAATGAGGTGTTTATGCATCTATTTTATACATTGAATTTTTAAATAAAAAAATATTTTAAAAAAAGAACATTTTTCCATTTTAAAATCTAAAGTGTTTTTTGAAATAGAGAACAACAATCCTTCAGTTTGGTAAATAGATAATTTCCTGATTCCCATATTTTCTCAAACCCCTGAACTGATGGTTTGTTCTTTTCTTTCTTCTTTCTGTCTTAATGTTGACAGTGGGCTTTAGGCTGCCCTGCAAGGCTTTAAACCTGGGTTTAACCGGAGACTAAGCCATTCTCAAGCACATATCAAGGAGCTCATTTTGAGCCTGGATCCAGATTTATTGTTGATTCTGTTCATGGTGGAGAATCCTGCTTCACAGCAGCAGGTTGAGCCAAACATCCTCTAAATGTGCAGGGTCATCTTTGAGCACCATTTCACTTTTCTTTCACCAGTTCACCGCAGTTCTTCCAGCAGTCCACACTTTCTCTGCTCTCTTTTTCTCATGGTCTTCTCCTTCTTTCCCATCGCCCGGCTTGCCACAGGTTTGCCTGCTGTGTCTAAAAGTAGCAGCAGCAGCAACCCAGACTGACAGCTCATTGGCTCATTTGGATCACATGCAGCCTGGAGCCGGACGCTCCCCAGGACTTTACCATATTAACAGGAGAAGAGGCGCAAGTAAAGTTAGACACTGTGGTCAGACAACATGCAGTAATTTATAAAGGTTTTAAATCAGGTTGGTTCCGGATTAGCCAGCAGGCTCCGGACCCTGATTACAGCAAACATTTCATGTCTTTATCGCACATCCCTGTACTGAAATCACAGAAGAAGCCACTATATTCATCAATCCTCAACTTAAAATCCAATATGTCTGCAGCTCTTAATACACATAGGGGCAGGGAACTCTGCTCTTAACTCTGTTCCCATTCTGAGGTTACCTTTGACAGGAGGCCACATTCAGCCATCCAATGTCTGACTTAATTTTAGAAGCCTTTTTTTACTAAAATCATGGCTGAAGGTTTTATTCAGGCCTCCCCAAAGTCGCTCCTCAAGGGCCATTGGCCTTCAGGTTTTAGAGGTTTCCCTGCTTTAGCACAGCCGATTATGTTGATTGCATTTGAGCAAAAGACTGTTAATCAGCTTTCAATTAAAATCAGCTGTGCTGGAGGAGCGAAACCTCTAAAACCTGCAGGACAGCGGCCCTCGAGGACCGACTCTGGGGATGCCTGCTTTTATCTGTTCTGCAACACAAGTTCCAATATCAGCAATAAATACTAAAAAAGCTGCTTATTTGGAGACTTTAGAAACAAAATGATTCCCCCCATGAGACCAAATGTCTCTGGTTTATTTCTGTAAGACATGTAACTGTGAAGAGGAAGGGCAGAAACTGTTAGCATTGACAGCATAGCAGGAGAAAGGTGGATGACGAGTTCACTGAGACGGCAGAGGTTCAGGTTGTGCTGATGGAGGGAGAATCATGTTCCGTTCCACTTTATGCATTATCACAGAAATGCTGTGAACAGAATCAAGGCGCCCACTGAGCCTGTCTAAACTGGACGCGGCGGGAAGGGCTTACTCAAAGCGGTTTGTGAAAACAGCCTTGGTGAAACCTGTGCAGGACAATAACCCATGACTCCATGCCAAAGGACATCAGTTCCAACTGCTTCCAAGAAATGTTGGCTAGGTTAGCAGACATCTGCTGCCCCGTGAAAGCTTTTTAGGCAGCAGGTGGTAAAATTAGTAAAAAGAAGGAAATACATCAGCAATGACATCTCAGAAAAACCAATAAGAGTTAATCACTCTGAGAAATGTTTTAATGTCACTTCAAAAGAATTTAAAATCCTCTTTCTCAGAGAAAACTTAGAAAATTTGAGGCCGTCTGCAAGAGACCAAACGCCATTTGAGAATTATTGAGTTAAACGAGATATCTGGGAGTTAAATCTGGATCTACTCTGGGTCCTCTGCAGGAAAAGTCACAACGAAGCGGCTGCCACAGAACAGACTCCGAATGTTACAGAGGTACAGCTTGGATCGCTTTAGTGCAAAAATTTAGCTGGATGCAGGCTCAAAATGAGCACCTTGATATGTGCTTGAGAATGGCTTAGTCTCCATTCAAACCCAGGTTTAAAGCCTTGCAGGGCAGCCTAAAGCCCACTGCCAACATTAAGACATAAATCAGATTCCGGTCTTACATTTTATCACTGCTGCACTTTAAAAATGCAAATGTCTTGAGAGCTCTACTGAACGAAATTTGTTTCTGTAAACACTCTGTGTACAAAATGACAATAAAGTCTGTCTAGGCCATAAAAAAGAAAAAAAAAAAAAGTTCAGGTATTTTATAAAATATGAATCATGAAATTGTCTAGATACAGTACCAAACTGAACGATTGTTGTTCTCTACATGCACGCATAAATACCTCATCTTATTGTAGTTTGTTTAAAGTAATGGATTATAATTAAAACCGTCTCCAGACCTTTACTGGTTCATTTTCTTTATTCGGACCCCGCAGATTTTTAATTGGTTAGCCCTGATCTAATTATTTGATTCAGGTGTGTTGAAACAAAGGCACATCTAAAGGCAGCAGGATACCGGGCCTCAGGAACTGGAAATGCCCGCTGCTGCTTTAGTGGGACCCTAAGAGATCAGTATAAAGACAAAGTTCTGCAAATATTAATAAGCTGAAGCCACACTGGAAAGATAGGTTGGACAAAAACATGTCCTCTGTGATGTGAAAGACTGAAAAAATCAGAACATCACTGCTGATGCTGCTAAAAGACCAGAGGTTGGAGTCTATTGGTTGTACTCTGGTTGGGACGTGATGAAGAGAAGGTCAGATAAGTTAGGTACTGAGTTTTTCATTACATCTTCTAGCGCTGGGCAATTAATTGCATTTGCAATATAAGTGCAATTAACTAAATTCAATTTTTAAATTGCAGAGACACTGGTTTTTAATTTGGACTAGATTTAAAAGTGTAAGACACTAAATTTCTCCTTCCGGCCCTTTACACTGGAAAACATCAAACTCTAGATAAGTCAGTTTTTCTTAAAATAAGTTCATTTGTTGTAAAAGATGCATCTTGACAATGGAACAAGACAGTTTACACTTAAAATATGAAAACTCAATTGCATTGTATCATTCAAGTGCATATTATACTGACTCCATTAGCAAATCATCCCATTTACCTACTCAAATTAAAGGTAAATACACTTGATTTAAGAAATATTTCACTTATTTCTAGATTGGTTTTCCAGCGTTGATGGTGGTAAAGTGCTAGAAGTTGGTTTGCTGCCACTCAGAAAGGTAGCTGGAGTTGCAACTAGCAGCAGATCAATGCATGCAAGTAGAAATTAACACAATTTTTACACAATGGTAAAGGTAAAGTCAAATAACAGTGAAGGACAAGCAAAAAGTGAAGTCCTTAGGTGAAACATCTACACTGGAAGAGATTGAAATCTAGTTAAGTCATTTTTTCTTAAAATAAGTGCATTTGTTCTTAGATTGAGGAGATAAAAAAGACATTTCGCCAATGGAACAAGACAATTTACACTTAAAATAAGAAAACACAATTGCATTGTCTTATTTCAAGTGTATACTATCTAATTATCTTATTTTAAGAGTAAAAATACTCATTCCATTGGCAAACCTACTCAGATTAAGGATAAACACACTTTGTTTAAGACATTTTCACTTATTTCTAGATCATTTTTCCAGTGTATAAGCTTACTGCAGAAATTATGTAGAAATAAGTAAGAATTTCTTTAATCATGTGCCTTTACCTTTAATTTAAGTCGGTAAATTTGCCAATGGAATGAGTATTTTTACTCTTAAAATAAGATAATAAGATAATTAGATAATATGCACCTGTAATGAGACAATGCAATTACTTTTTCTTGTTTTAAATGTAAATCGTCTTGTTCCATTGGCAAAGTCTCTCACTTACCTACTCAATTCAAGACAAAAATGCACTTAGTTTAAGAAAAAATGACTTATTTAGATTTCCATATTTTGCAGTGATTGGGGTTAGTGCAGAAGAAAATTGCAATTTTGCTTAAAAATAATTGCAATTTTGCTCAGCCTTAACATCTTCCTCTGTGGCTCATAATCAGACGCACTCAGGAATGTTTCAGTGTTCTGCTGCAAACACCTTTAACACACAGAGATCAGGATACAGATGAGGAAGATAAAGGCGAGGACACCTGCAGGTTCCTGTAACATGACGACCTGCAGTCAGATCCTCGCATTTTTATGTTTCTGCTCAGGAGGTTGTTGGACTTCTTCACTTTACTTTAAAAGTATTTGAGGAAACCTGCAGATTAATAAATCAAGCGGCATAGCTTAGTGGAAACAGCTAAAGCTTGATTGTTAAAAAGAAATATTTTGCATGTGTTTTAAAACATAAAGCTGCTTTACTTTGCATTCCCTTGTTTTCATTTGTTTTAGTAATTTTATTTCCAGTTATCAGTTTTTAAGTGGCTCAGAGTTTCTGCAGCTTTAGCCAATTAATAATAAAACATTCTTCATACTTTCCTGTCTTAAAATTTTTTTTCTGTCTAAAAAAAAAAATATACTGTATATATATATATATATTTAAGTAGTGCTGTTTATCTGTTACAGTTTTTAGTCACATAAATAATCGTTTATGATTTTGTTTTGGGTTTATTTTCACAGAAACTCTGGAGTCTCAGAGAGGATCAGCCAAAGTTTCTCCTTCGCAGCTTCGGTAAGTTTATTCATTCATTCTTTATGCATGCGGCTCAATATTGTTGGTTCACTTTGATTCTTCTCTGCTGCATCCAACCAACATCTGCATATAAAATAATAATTCTGTCTGTTTAGACACAACATCATCACTGCAAAAAATTCTAATCTAAACAAGTGCATTTTTTCTTCAGATAGAAACAGACTGCAGAGCTTCTACATATCTGGACATTTAGTTTCTGGCATCGTTATAGTAAAAAGATTCATAAATCTTTTTAAACAGCACAGAGAGAAGTGGGGAGAGCTGCAGATTTAAAGGTGAAACAGATTTACTGGGATATGCAACATGTAATTAAACATATATGGAACATATGTGGAATGATCTGCCTCTGAGCATAAGACAGGCCTCTTCTCTTGCTGTTTTTAAGTCCCTTCTTAAGACTTATCTTTTTTCCTTGGCTTTTGGCACAATTTGAGAGGTTTTACTTTGTTTTATTCTTTTTGTATACTAATATGTATTTTACACTCGTTTTTTCTCTATTTTATAATTTTATTGTATTTTATGATTGTGTACAGCACTTACCACAAAGTTTACAAGAAAAAAAATCTGCTATGCTACATTTAAAATGCAGAATATCCATATTTTTCTGGATGGATTGAATTGAAATTGAACTTCTAGGGATGCATGATCGATTTTTGCCATTGGAAATGGCTGTTAGTCGTTACTTTTTTATATACATTAAGCTTTTTGGGCTCTATATATATAATGCACTGAAAGGCATCTCTTTAACTATCTATAAATATAAATATCAGTGTATTATTGTTCTCTTGTGTTTTCAACAATAGGAAAACATTCAATAAATATATGTTTGAGCTCATTTTTGGAAAATAAAAACACCTAATGAAAGCATCGGGTCGAGTAACTGTAGGCTCATTAGCCCCCACCCTTAGAGTGTCCCCACCAACTTTCATCACAAAGTTTCGGCCTTGCCCTCATAGCACTCTGCACCAAGATCTGCAGACAATGAGGAAAGACTGGCAAAGAACGGCACCAACCCTTCCGTTATGACACCCTGAATCGCTGCCGTAATAAATAAAAAGATGATCTTCCTTCTGACAGCAAAAACCATCAGTCTGTATAAAAAATTATGACTCATGATGACATCAGCTTAAAGGTGGTCACGGAGAACACTACCAGGTACTGTGGATTAACAGTATGGTATTATCTCCGACCAGCCGGGGGCCAAACACCACCTCCTTTGTTTTCTAGTGTTAAAGGTGAGATAGCTCTTATCACTCCGATGCACAAATGTCTGTAAATCTCTGTGAAACAGAAACATGATGGGTCTGAGTTCTGGTAAAGCAGGGGGAGAAGTTAAAACCAGATTATCTAGGAAACTTTTGGTGCATCGATTGTGTAAAAGGTGAACAAGGAACTAACTTTAACCATGAGTTAGTTTATTGGTGAGATGAAAATCTAAAGAAGATCTAAATGTGCCACCGTCACATGGTCATTCTAAAAGAAGTTCACAAACAATCCACTGGACTTTATTTCCAAGTTTGAAGACACTTTGCTTCCCATCCAGGAAGCCTTTTCAATTCAAAATGTCAGAAATAGCGTTGAGTTTGAGGCTTCATAGAGTGGACCAAAAACAAAACCTTGTTTTGGCTTAGAAAACATGAGATTGAACCGGGAAAAACGGGTCTAACCTCTAGGAATGGGCAGTCGTTTGGGTTCTTAGTTAGCCTGCAATGCCCCATACCTGTCTATGTTTCTGACATTGGGTATTGCAGGCTAACAAAGAACCCAAACGACTGCCCATCCCTTAAGAGCGGAACCGTTTGTCCTGGATGGGAAGAGAAACATCTTCACACTTGGAAACCAAGTCCAGTGGATTGTTTTTATTTTTTTTAGAATGACTATGACCTGGATAGAGAATCTTCACCAGCGTCATCACATGGTTTATTGTCTCCGTTCTCTTAGAGTCTACTGGGAAGAGTCTCGGTATTCCAGAAACATTTCTTTGACTGGTTCCTCTGTGTCACAGCCTGCAGAGCTCTGGGTCTCCTGCATCTTTCAACCGTTCTGGTCTGATTTGAATGGATTTAAATGATCCAGGTGTTAATCAGCTGCTGATGCAAATATTGAACATAGCAGTGAAATAAAACCAGAGTCTGTTAGGTTTTCTGCACTCCTCCCAAACATTAGAGAATCAGTTGAAATATCTGTATAGTGACTGAATATATATATAAAAAAGAATATTTTTAGTAGATGATGCCAACTCATCCGTCCAAAACTGCTTTATAACTGCCTCCTTTACTTCATGGATGCATCTTTACCACATGTAGATTAATGGGTGAATATTTCCACCATCTGGATATTGAAAAAAAAATAGTGAAAACATAAATGCCAGTTTTCTGTTTGAATGTTTTAGATCTTAATAAAGACAGTATTTGGAGGTATAATGATATTTTTAATTCAACAATAATAATAATACATTTTATTTGAAAGCGCCTTATCACAACACCCAAGGACACTGTACAGGCAGATAAAAACATTAAAAACAAGAAGCTGAAAAGTACAAGCATAAAGATGCCACAGAAAACAAAACAGCAGGAAGAAAAATAAAGCCAAAGGAAGAAAAGGAAGAAAACAATATTGGATTGATGCATAAGAACTAGATGGGATAAGACTGTCTGAACAGGAAAGTTTTGAGTCTGGATTTAAAAAGAGGGAAGGAGTCCAGAGTACGGAGATCCGGAGGGAGGGAGTTCAGAGGTGGGGAGCAGAGCGACTAAATGCCCGGTTCCCCATTGTGACCAGGGAGCGGATGGGGGTTTTAACGTGAAGGAGATCTGAGATGTAAGATGGAGCCAAGCTGTGGAGGGCCTTGAATGTAGTTAGGAGGAGTTTGAAGATGATTCTTTGTTTGATGGGGAGCCAGTGGAGTTGTTGCAGGATGGGAGTGATATGATGAGAAATGGGGGTCCGAGTGATCAGGCGTGCTGCAGAGTTTTGGAGGAGCTGTAGTTTCTGGAGGGACTTGTTTGGAAGGCCAAAAAGAAGTGAGTTACAGTAATCGATGCGTGAAGTGATGAGACTGTGAACAAGCATGGCGGTAGTTTGGGGAGTGAGGGAGGGACGGAGACGAGAGATGTTACGCAGATGGAAGTAGGCAGACCGGGTGATGTTGTTAATGTGGGACTGGAAGGAGAGGGTGCTGTCGAGGACGACACCCAGACTCTTAACCTGAGGGGAGGGGAGGACAGTTGAATCATTGATGGTAATCGAGAAGTTATTAGCTTTGGAGAGAGTGTGAGGTGTGCCTACTAGGAGGACTTCGGTTTTAGAGCTGTTCAGTTTGAGGAAGTTGGATGAGAACCAAGAATGGATTTCTTGGAGACAGAGGGTGAGGGAGAATTGGTGGGAGTGAGGCAGATGGTTGAGTAGAAAGGTAGAGTTGGGTGTCGTCCGCGTAGCAGTGGAATTTGATATGATGCTTACGGAGGATGTAGCCAAGAGGGAGGATGTAGATAATAAACAGGAGGGGCCACAGGACAGAACCTTGGGGCACACCAGCAGAAACGGGGAAGTAGATGGATTTATGAGATTTGAGTTGTATGAACTGTGTCCTATCTGAGAGGTATGAAGTGAACCAGGTTAGAGGGGTGCGGCTGATACCGATGGATGATAGTCGACTGAGGAGAGTGGCATGGGAGATGGTGTCGAAGGCTGCTGTAAGGTCCAGGAGAATGAGGATGGAAAGTAGTCCAGAGTCAGAAGCCATAAGGAGGTCGTCAGAGATCTTGATGAGTGCGGTTTCAGTACTTTGCAGAGGACGGAAGCCAGATTGAAACTGTTTGTAAATATTATTGGACATCAGGTGGTTGTGGAGTTGGGAGGCAACAGATTTTTCCAGAATTTTGGATATGAAGGGTAGATTGGGTATGGGACGTAAGTTATTGAAGTCGGTGGGGTCCAGGCCAGGTTTTCT
Organism: Cyprinodon diabolis; assembly: GCA_030533445.1. NCBI lineage: Eukaryota > Metazoa > Chordata > Actinopteri > Cyprinodontiformes > Cyprinodontidae > Cyprinodon > Cyprinodon diabolis. Next base: position 44,014,287 of record CM060083.1, read on the forward strand.
CAGAATTGGGGTGACTGTAGCAGTTTTGAGTGCAGAGGGGACTGAACCAGAGCTTAAGGAAGAGTGGATGATTTTGGTGATAAGAGGAGCAAGTGAAGAACAGCAGGATTTAACCAGAGTGGACGGGAGAGGATCGAGCTGACATGTGGAAGGTTTGGATTTATGAATGAAGTCGGAAATGGCTTGAACAGATGGAAGGTCAAAACTGGAGAGGGTGGTTGCAAAAGATGGGTAGGGGGTAGCAGGGTCGCCTCCAGAAGCTGCAGCTCCAGATGAGGTCAGGTGTTTATGGATATCTGTGATTTTGGAGATGAAAAAGGACATAAGTTTATTGCAGAAGTCATCGGATTGCATATGATGGGGAAGGGAGTCGGGAGGTTTGGTGATGGAAGTGAGAAGGGAAAAGAGAGTTTTGGAGTTGTGGCGGTTGGAGTGGATTAAGTTAGAGTAATATGCAGATTTGGCAGAGGAGAGGGAAGTCTTGTACAGTGCAATGTGATCCTTGTACATATTTTTGTGAATGGTGAGTCCAGTTTTATTGGCAAGGCGTTCCAGCTGACGACCGCAAGATTTGAGGTGACGGAGAGCAGGAGTGAACCAGGGAGCTGAGTGAGTGAAGGAGACTGATCTAGATTTCAGAGGAGCATGGATGTCCAGGAGAGTATGGAGATTTTGATAGTGGGAAACCAGTTCATCAGGTGAGCAGCAGGCAGATACACTGGGGATATTACTGATGTCAGAGGTGAAGGCGTCAATGTTGATGTCCTTTACATTCCGGAAGGAGATGATGCGAGGGAGGGTGATTTTAGACAGGGGGAGCTTAACGTTAAAAGTAATGAGCATGTGATCGGAAAAAGCGATGGTATGGGATTTACAGTCAGGGGGGGTGATGCCAGAACAACAGACTAAATCTAGAATATGATTTTTACAGTGAGTTGGGAAGTTGATGTATTGATGTAGACCGAAGCTTTCCAGGCAGGATGAGAAGTCTCTGGAGAGAGAAGCACTGATATTATCCATGTGAATGTTGAAATGGCTCCTCATGCCAGCTAGGAATGTTGAGAGCTCTTTATGCTACAGTAACTGAATTAATGCTAGGAAGCATCCTGCTGCCAGGCCTGCTGCCTGGATGATTGAGCCTAGGAGAACGATTGTGTGGGAGAGACGGAAGCTGGAGATCTGCTGTGGTTCTATTCAGTTTATTTCTATAGCTCCAATTCACATCATGTCATCTCAGGTCACTTTCCAGTTCACCAGATCATCCAGTCAGATTGATTCAAAGGTTTCTATCTAAGGAAAACCAGCTGATTGCATCGACTCATTGACTCTTCAGCAATCCCTCACACTAAGCATGCTTGTAGCGACAGTGGAGAGGAAAAACTCCCTTTGAACAAGAAGAAACCTCCAGCAGAACCAGGCTCAGTGTGAGCGGCCATCTGCTGAGGCCCACTGGGGTTCAAGGAGACAGAAGCAGACATAGAAAAAGAAGCATAGATACAAAAGGCAACTGTCAACCAGCTCCACAGGCGGCCCCGTCCAGGAAACACACAGCCAGGCAGACGAGCTCCAAGCCAGCTCCCATGTCAGAGGATGAAGAGAGCACATCCAGTTAGTCACAGTCAGAGAAACAGGACTACACTGGAAAACGGGCCAAGCTCCAACATCTAGAAACAAACGTGTTGATGGCAGCAGCACAGCTGATATTTCTCTCAAGGATGGAGTCACAGCCAAACAGGAACAGACCAGATGAAGCTACTATGAGAAAAAGCAGAGAGAGCAGAACGTTAGAGATTGAACTAACAGATTCTGCAGAGTGGGAGAATAGAGATAGAATGAAGCAGAATGATGAAAAAGGGGTCCCTATGTCCTCCAGCAGTCTAAGCCTATAGTAACAGAACTATAGAGATAGCTCAGGATAACCTGAGCCACTCTAACTAGAAGCTTTATCAAAAAGGAAAGTTTTAAGCCTAGCCTTAAAAGTAGACAGGGTGTCTGCCTCACGGACTAAAACTGGTAGTTGGTTCCACAGGAGAGGAGCCTGATTACACATCTAGGTGATGGAAGATTCACTAATCTGAGTCATTAATTTGAGCTTTTCTTGTTTTATCAAAATTAGATAAAATTTTCATTTTGATGTAGTTCTGGAAGTCGACATTGAAGCAGCTCGATGATCTGATTCATCTAATTGTGTCGATTCTTTGTTTTCTAGACATTTCTCTCAGTTTTATCTGTGATGTCTGTCTCTCTCTGCGTCGCCTCTCCTTCTCATTTTCACCGTGGCTCAGTTTTCTCTTTCTTCAGGCTCATAAATAGACTGTGAAGTGATTTAAATGTTCTGCACTGAGGCTCCCTGCAGCCCATTTGAAGGCGTGGAGCTGAGATGGTTCAGAGGCGTCTGAAAGCCCAGGATCCATCAGCAGCAAACAGACTCAATCAACCACAAAGAAAGATGCAGTTTAGGGGCTGGAAAAAACGCAGAGAGACGAAGAGTCACTGAAGACGAAGAGGCAGTTTTTCTTTTTAGAAACATTCTTACATAACTCACCCAGTTATGAACTATATAAACCTATGGAAAACGTTTTTTGTTGATTTCATTTAGTTAAAATGTGGAGCTGGGAGACATTCTGACCACTAATAACTCTCTGAGTTTGTTTAAGATAAATACTGATTACTCAGTTTATGATTTAAGGGGATAAAACTGTGAAACAATAAATGATGGTTTAAATTTTGGAAGGCCCAACAAAGCAGAAAACATGGAAATTTAAACAGATAAACTGGTTCACCTAACGACCCCCCTTTCAGAGACATAGACAGGTATGGGGCATTGCAGACTAACAAAGAAGCCAAACGACCCCCATTCCAAAGGGGGGGACCCGTTCATCCGTTTCTATTTGCATGTTTTCTAAACTAAAACCAGGCTTTGTTGGGCTGCTGGATAAAACCTGGAACTAAACGCTATTTCTGACATTTTGAATTAAAAAAAACTTCCTGGATGGAAGAGAAACGTCTTCAAACTTGGAAACAAAGTCCAGTGGATTTTTGTTTTTTTTACTTTTTTGGAATCACATCCATCCACATCCTTCCATCTTTTTCAGGAGATATTCTCTGTTTTCTTTTTCTGTTTTTATTGGTTTATCATTCTGGCCTCCTTTTGCTAGAGAATGTTTTTATTTTTTTGTGAAGTTAGGATTCTCTTCTTTCCCATGAAAAAATATACAATTTATTATAAAGAATAAAAAAATACATCTTTACTAATATTCTTTGGAGCCCAATATTGGTCAACAGGAAAAATCTGACTTTATCTAAGAAGAAATTAAAAAACAATATATTTATTTCATTTTCTTGTTTGATTTTATTTAGACTACACATTTAAATGTGTTTGGCGTGATTTAATCTAATAATATTAGGCTAATTTTTTGGGAGGAGATTTAAATGGTTCATTTATGTCAGACATTCAGTAGAACTTAAAAACGATGACAGAAATAAACTGATTGATTTTTTTTCCTCCTCTTACCTCATCCCACCATGAAGCCTCCTGTGACTCAGCAGACAATTAAATGGGAAAAATCAAAGGTCAAATAAAGCTGGAATCTAATTTCTCATGGAGATAAAAAACAGCAGCTTCACAGACTGATCCAGAATTGTATTTGTTGTATCATCTTCCCTGCTTGGATTCTTTCCTGTTAGATACTTGTGTATCGATGCATCTGTGCCTTCATTAATATTCATTTTTTCTGTTCCTGAATGCAGAGAGCGCTGCCTGCTGCCGCTGCAGATGGCTCTGGAGTCCAAAAACACCAAGCTGGGACAGACGGCGCTCTCTGGCATGCAGGTAGCTGGAGATAAACACGTTTAATCTTCACCACCTGACTCTGTCTGATTCGGCCTAATGAGTGAATTCTGCTCCCGTCCGCCATCAGAGGTTCCTGTGTGACGACAGGTTTGTGGGCAGTGTCAGCTCGGAGGTGGAGGTTCTGGAGAAACAGCTGCTCAGCCAGATGTTGGAGGCCATCAGAGTGACTCCGTCTCTGCATGAGGACCTGCAGGTGGAGGTCATGAAGGTGAGGAGTAACGAACGGCTCAATTCTGCTGAAAGCCAGAAGAAGAAGCATCGACCTCTGACCTTCTCCTGCAGAGCATCTGAAGCGTTTATCTCTGTTTGCAGGTCCTGCTCTGCATCACCTACTCTCCAAACTTTGACATTAATGGAGACTCCATCCTGAAGATCGCTCAGGTGAAACATGCATCTCTAGGTTTTTGACTGGATGATATTTTGATAAAATTTGAGTCCTTCACTGTTTGCCCCAGGAGTACACCAAGGGGTAGCCCCACCCCCAAAATGAAAAAAAAAATGAAATTATAAATTCTGTACTTTTCCATCTTTTAACCCTTTTTTAAAAACCCAACATTCTCAAACAAAAAGGATAACATCCACCGTTTGCTCGGTGCAGGCCAAGGCAAAGCTTTACGTCACATAACCAGAGAGAGTTGGATCAGAAGCTAGCCTAGTGTATCACATTGTTTTTGCAAAGACAAACTGTGAAGCTAGATGCATTATAACAAACAAATAAAAACAAAATTGAGATTTAATTAGTGTTGCACCGATACTGATGCCAGTATCATGCAGGGCCCCGATCCAGCACTAAAATGGCTGTATCAGTATCAGCGAGTACCAACAAATAGGGCACCGATACCATTTTAAAAGTTTCTTCAACTATTGTCACCCATTCCAGGTAGGCAATAAAAGGTTCTACTGGATTCACTTTTAGTCTTTTTCCTGCTTCACAAAGATAGGCAGCAGCTTGACAAAGCCATTATTTTACATCCAAGTATTCTGCAGTTCTTCATACACACATTAATTTCAAACAGATGGTATCGGTATCGGCCGATTCTGCACAGCCAGGTATCGGGTATCAGTATAGGGACCAAAAATGGCATCGACGCAACACTAGATTTAACTCATCAGCCACAAGAAGACTAAATCTTTACTGAGGAACACTAAGATGGAATTTATAAAAGAAAATGCTTTCAGGAATATTTTTGTTTTATAATTGTTATAATTGGTTTTGCTTTTGGAAAATAAAATCTGATCAACGTGCATCTAATGTTTTCCTCTAATGCCGGGCCTGGCACCGGGTCACGACCCTGCTGGGTCAGGCTGCTCAGATATGTTACTTATATCCTCCTCATAGTTCAGCTTTAGAGCTATAAAAGCTAATTGTTTTACAGACTCAAATGTCCTGGTTAGCTAAGCTTCTAGAAGTGATCCATTGCTTGTGTGTGTATATATATATATATATATATATATATATATATATATATATATATATATATATATATATATATAAAAGAAAAGTGCATGGGCAATGGATTACAGATGCAAAATTGATTTAAAACACCCCATTTCAGTGAGGAATGTATGTGTGCTACTGGCCCTTCAGTGCATTAGGGTGGCCCTTAAAGAAAGATGAAGTTCTAAGCCATGATGCAAAAATAACAACAGTTATTAGCAATAAACAACAATTATCATCTGAAATATTATTTATAGTAGAATATTATAAATATTATTTAGAATTAGCATTTAAGTGTGTCAAAATGCTACACTACTAAAAAGTTAAAGATAAATTTTAACAATAAAACCTAGAGGAACTTGTCATTTGTACCTGGTTGGTAGGTGGGTGGGTTAGGGTTATTCCCGGCCTTTAGCTTTATCCGTGCTATAAAGTTTGCACATGTTTTTATACCTGCAAATCTTTTGAGGATCAGAGGCCACGGTGGTTTTATTTTTCTGCCTGAATTGGACCAAATTAAACTTAATTAAGAGGAATCCAAATGAATCTTTATTATGTTTCAGGCTTATCTCCTGTTTTTCTGTGAGGCTGATGTGTTACACTCCTCTAAAGAAGACAGAATAGATGTATAACATAGATGGGTAACCCTCAGCGTCTTCTGAAAACCAGTGGATTGAGCTTGAAATGGAATTTTATTCTGTTTTATGCTCATTTTTAAATCGTATATAGAGCATTTCATTAAATAAATCCTATAAACAATTTAAGCATTCATAGTGACTTCAAACTTACAATATCTAAAGAAAAATTAGAAAAATTCCTTTTTAACCATCAATCTTTCTACTAAGATATTCTTTCTGTCATGATTTGTGGACATTAAGACCTAAAGAGAAGAATCATCTCCTGGTCAGACCCTGGAATTCTGGGAGTTGGAGGCAGTGGGCTTCCATTCGGCTGGCATTTAACTGGGAAGGGCCATTTTGAATGGCTGCTGCTGTAACAGATCATCATTTATACCTTGAATATTTCTGCTACCACAGACCATGATATCTTTAATTTTTGTCATTAATATTTAGATGCTTATTCTTTTATCTAAACTGATCCTAAAGTTTTTATTTGTTTTAATTTTTAGTCATTTTAGTTTAAAGTTCTACCAGAATACATTATTTCCAGGAACCAGAAGAGCTTTTTCATCCTAGCTTGTCAGAAACGGGGGTTTCCCTAACCTCTGATCATAAATACTTCATAGAAAATAGAATAAATAACATGTTTGATTTAGTTTTAGAGGCTGTGGATTTTTTTGTTCCTCAGAAGAGACTTTATCTTCACACCTGCTTTCATTTTTTCCCCCGTAAATCTTTAGCAGCTGAAGAGAAGATACTGACTACTGTCTGGTACTCTACAGTTCCACTATTTGTTTAATGAAAAGTTTTTAATGTTTGTATTTGGGTGTTTGTGGCTGCATCATCTCATCTCAGATTGTACTCTGAGGTTTGTTTGTTGGATCCTGGATTAAACTGAAGGTCTTCAGACCTGCAGCTGTTGGACCTCAAATGTTACCAAATTCTTATGTGTGAATCAAACTGTTCCTTCTTTATAATCTTAATCTCTGTCAGTTTCTTGTTCAGATGCTAAATATTGTGTGACTTATTGTTAATGATTCCGATGAATGCTCCTCTGTGTTTGTCTGGGAGTGTTTCTGTCTGACGTCCCTTCATTTTGCAGCAGCTGCGGCTGCAGGAACCAGGAGATGTTTGCTGCCATTATCGCCTCATAAAACCTTTTCATGCTGATGTGTTAATGCATTCAGAGCCACCGGGCCTGGCCATCTGCTGGGAGACGGGGAATCTGGTTCTGTTTGGTCATAAGTCAGAGTGCCGGTGAATGCTATCAGCAGATCTCCATTAATCCGAACAGACGAAAGCAGACATGATTGAGCGATTCATTAAGCATCAAGACATTTTTACATCTTAGCTTTATTAACGGATTGGAGTTTATGTGAATAAAACAGATCAAATACTATGACATATGCTTATACGGTGCCTGAGTTGCATTATCTCTCCATGTGTGAGTCAGGTTTTTCCTCCCACAGTCCAGTGAAGCGTTGGCTTATTTGCTTTATCTTTATATTGCCTGAGGTGTGTGTGCATGGCTGTTTGCTCAGTGTTTTGGCCTGTGAAGGACTGATCTGACTGGAGATAGAGATGCCTAACAGCTGCCCTGTGACCATGCAAGGTTGACAGGGTAGAAACAATGTGTGAAATGCTATTCAGACACCTCTGCTGGGTTCATGGTACTCTGCTCGTCCATCCGTCCATTCAGAAATATTACAACCTCTACTCCAAACTGAGAAAAAGGTGAAATCGTGACCTGAAACACACAAGGTGAACCTGAATGGCCAGAAAAACCTGCTAGAGCTGAGATCTTCAGTCCTGGTCTTAAGGGAGCATCCATCCATCCATCCATCCATCCATCCATCCATCCATCGTCCATCCATCCATCCATCCATCCATCCATCCATCCATCCATCCATCCATCCAACCAACCAACCAACCAACCAACCAACCAACCAACAGGCAGCAGTCTAAGCCAAGATGCCCAGACTTCCTGATCCATGCACACCTCCTCCAGCTGCTCTGGGGGGGAACCCCGAGGCAAGACCAGACCAGCTCAGAGACATCGTCCCTCTAGCGTGTCCTGGGCCTTCCACCAGGCCTCCTCCCAATAAGACATGCCTGTAACACCTCCAGAGGGAGGCGACCAGGAGGCATCTAGAACAGATGCCCGAGCCTCCTCATCTGGCTCCTTCCTACGTGAAGGGGTACACTGGAAAAAATCTAAATCTAGATAAGTCATTTTTTTTCTTAAAATCAGTGCATTTGTTCTTGGATTGAGGAGGTAAAAGAGACATTTCGCCAATGGAACAAGACGATTTCCACTTAAAATAAGAAAAAAAAAATGCATTGTCTTAATTCAAGTGCATATTATCTAATTATCTTATTTTAAGAGTGAAAATACTCATTCCATTGGCAAACTATCTCATTTACCGACTCAAATTAAGGTTAAATAAAAAGAAGAAAGAAGAAATTTTTACCTATTTTTAGATTTTTTTTCCAGAGTAATGACTCTACTCTGAGCTCCTCCCAGGTAACTAAGCTCCTCACCCAATCTGAAAAGGTCGCCCTGCCACCCTGTGAAGGAAACTCCTTTTGGCCGCTTGTATTCCCGATCTTGTCCTTTCAGTAATTACCCAGATCTCATGACCATACAGTGGGGCAAAAAATTATTTAGTCAGCCACCAATAGTGCAAGTTCTCCCACTTAAAAAGATGAGAGAGGCCGGTAATTTTCATCATAGATATACCTCAACTATGAGAGACAAAATGAGAAAAAAAAATCCAGAAAATCACATTGTCTGATTTTTAAAGAATTTATTTGCAAAATATGGTGGAAAATTAGTATTTGGTCAATAACAAAAGTTCATCTCAATACTTTGTTATATACCCTTTGTTGGCAATGACAGAGATCAAATGTTTTCTGTAAGTCTTCACAAGGTTTTCACACACTGTTGCTGGTATTTTGGCCCATTCCTCCATGCAGATCTCCTCTAGAGCAGTGATGTTCTGGGGCTGTAGCTGGGCAACACGGACTGGGCAACACGTTTCATCTTCAATGCCCTTGCTGATGGAAGGAGGTTTTCACTCAAAATTTGACGATACATGGCCCCATTCATTCTTTCCTTCACATGGATCAGTCGTCCTGGTCCCTTAGCAGAAAAACAGCCCCAAAGCATGATGTTTCCACCCCCATGCTTCACTGTAGGTATGGTGTTCTTTGGATGCAACTCAGCATTCTCTCTCCTCCAAACACGACGAGTAGAGTTTTTACCAAAAAGTACTATTTTGGTTTCATCTGACCATATGATATTCTCCCAGTCATCGTCTGGATCATCCAAATGCTCTCTAGCAAACTTGAGACGGGCCTTGACATGTACTGGCTTAAGCAGGGGGACACGTCTGGCACTGCAGGATTTGAGTCCCTGGCGGCGTAGTGTGTTACTGATGGTAGCCTTTGTTACTCTGGTCCCAGCTCTCTGCAGGTCATTCACTAGGTCCCGCCGTGTGGTTCTGGGATTTTTACTCACCGTTCTTGTGATCATTTTGACCCAACGGGGTGAGATCTTGCGTGGAGCCCCAGATCGAGGAAGACTATCAGTGGTCTTGTATGTTTTCCATTTTCTAATAATTGATCCCACAGTTGATTTCTTCACAGCAAGCTGTTTACCTATTGCAGATTCAGACTTCCCAGCCTGGTGCAGGTCTATAATTTTGTTTCGGGTGTCCTTTGACAGCTCTCTAGTTTTGGCCATGGTGGAGTTTAGAGTGTGACTGTTTGAGGTTGTGGACAGGTGTCTTTTATACTGATAACGGGTTCAAACAGGTGCCATTAATGAAGGTAACGAGTGGAGGATAGAGGAGCCTCTTACAGAAGAAGTTACAGGTCTGTGAGAGACAGAAATCTTGCTTGTTTGTTATTGACCAAATACTTATTTTCCACCATATTTTGCAAATAAATTCTTTAAAAATCAGACAATGTGATTTTCTGGATTTTTTTTCTCATTTTGTCTCTCATAGTTGAGGTATATCTATGATGAAAATTACCGGCCTCTCTCATCTTTTTAAGTGGGAGAACTTGCACTATTGGTGGCTGACTAAATAATTTTTTGCCCCACTGTATATCTGTGTTGTTCAGTCATGAAAAGATCAGATCCAGGTCGCATATGGGCAAAAAATCCCTTCAGGCTGATGTGTGAACGTAGCCTTAATGGTTAATGATAGACTGGGTCCTCCTAAAGACCTTCTGGACTCAGTGCAGGAGGTGGGAAACAGACAGATCCTCACTAAATGAACATCTCCCCCCCCATGCATGAAGCTGGTGCTGAACTGGACAGCTCCTTCAGTGACAGACTGCTGCACCTGAAATGCACCAGGGAGCGTTATCACAGATCCCTCCTCCCAGCAGCTGGAAGACTCTAGAACCACCACTGTTCCCAGTAACCTCAATCGGTTCTTCCATTCATGCTGATTTTGCTCAGTTTCTACCTTGGTAGAAACATCTCTGATGTTTGTGTGACCATTTTTTTTCTATAATATTTTTGCTGCTGTAAACAGCAGAATTTCCCCAGTGTAGGACAATAAAGGGATTTTCTATTCTATTCAACTCTAATGGGTGTTTAACAGGCCTCTGATGGCTGCTGAGGTGATTTAATAATTTGATTCAGGTGTCTCGATGCTGAGATGCATAAAAAGAAAGAAACGTGCAATAAAGTGGGCCCTGATGAACCGGGGTTGAAGACTCCTGTGTCACAGTCAGAAAGACTTTGTGGCAAAGCTTTTTTTATACCTGCCCTGCAGAAATCCAGACTTAGTGGAGCTGTGAGGTTCATTGATCGGTTGTAAAATAACCCGTCAGCTGCAGAAGCATTAAATCTGAGACTAATTAGCAGATTCCAGTCTTTGTTGAGCTCAGCACCAATGAGTCGTCTGCTCTCTGTGACTCAGCAGGTGGTTTCTGCTGCATCCGTTCAGATGGATCATCTACTACCTCTAACCTCTGCTGGCTCTGGGTTCTGCAAACCTTCAGCTTCTAAGAAGCTCTCTAAAGTAGAAATTATCTCTTAGATTGGAACATGAAGGGGTCTATTGGCAAATGTTGCACTTAGTTTAAAGTGAAGCCTCTGAAATTCCTGCAGAAAATTATTTCAGGTCTGGATCTGGTTCATGTTTTAAAACAGTCCAACAAAAAAGACATGCATCTCCGGTAACGTGTTTTTGTCTTTTACTTTATGCACTTAATGATAGATTCAACTTGAACAAAATAGTAGGAGATAGGGGTTCTATTTCATATAAAATGAATAAAATGTAAAAGATAATTAGATGAATAGAATATAAACATGCTGCTGTTCCACAGTGAGAACAGTTTAGGTGTTGGTGGAACAGAAAACGGGTAAAGAAAACATTTCAGTCTGTATAAAAAAGAGGAATTAACATTTCATCTGGTTTCTGATTTTTCTTGAATGATTTATTCAATTTTAACAGTTTTTCATGCTTTTCCCTTTTCTGTTTGGGCTTGATAAAATAAAATGTTTTTGGAGTCGCTTTAGCAGCATGTAATTTTCTTCCTTCCTGTTCCTTCCAGATTCATTAGGTGTGTATAAAGACGTGTCATGTTATCATCTTCAGTGACGCAGCCGGAGCATAAATCCGAACTGATGACGCTGCAAACATCCAGCCGGATATCGGCTTTGTGTTCCTGTCTGCTCCATTACTGCTCTGTATCCACAGAGTGACCTTTTAATCCGACTGCAAGATGTTTTACAGATGGAAAACGCATCCCTGTGGTGTCTGATCACCATAGCAACCAGTGACGCCATGGAAACTCCCCATTGATCTCCATGTTGTTGTGATGTTAACCCACTGACGGGTTTCATCCTGTGTTCTGTTCAGGTGTGTATCGAGACCTACGTGTCCAGCTGCCACCAGCGCAGCATCAACACAGCGGTGAGGGCCACCCTCAGCCAGATACTGGGAGACCTGACGCTGCAGCTGCGCCACAGACAGGAGGTCAGAAATCCCCACGCACAAACGCACAAGTTACCTTTACAAAGACACGTCAACAGTGAGCAGCAAAGATTCAGGTTTACATCCGGTTCTTTGATCTTTAGTGAAACTAGATCATCTCTCAGCTCCAAGGTTCTACATCCAGCAGCTCAATGAAAACTATTTATTGCTCATCAGGTCTGTCGTTAATCGTGTAAAGCAACAGAAATGCACAATCAAGGGATAAACTGATGTCCTCCCAGCAGTCGTTTATTTTAAGCTAATAATTGCTGCCAGTTTGGGCTCAGTTACAGCTGTCATATAAGCTCAGAATTAATTCGAATACTTCCGTTTACAGAAGAGGTCATGGTCCGCTCGACTGCTCAACGGATCATCATTCCTCCATCACCATGCAGAGCAGTAGTATGAGGCATTGCTACTGATATGCTGGTTTTCTCCTAGCCTCGTGAGATCATCCTGATCTCGCGAGCTTTCAAGGTTTCACTCGCAGATCAGTCTGGAGACTCTCCGTTAAAGAATATTTGGAGCCGTTCACCAAACGAACGTCCAATCAGCGTTGGCTTTGAGGCGGGTTGAGGTGTGACGCAACAAGAAGCGCGACAGTTCAGTCTAAAGAACATGGCGGCTTCAGCCGATGAAACTAGCGTTAGCGTGGCTATCAAGCAAGTTTTATGGGAATTACAGAGTATTTCTTCACTGAAAGAAGAGCAAAACACTGCTCTGGAGGCTTTTCTCAGAGGAAAAGATGTTTTTGCTCTTCTCCCGACTGGTTTCAGCAAGAGTTTGATCTATCAATTGGCTCCTCTTCGTCGTCGCTCTGTTAGTACGTCATGTGCTTCGTTGATCTGATTGGTTTATTTGGCCCGTCTATCACCAACATAGGCCAATCAGCTAACCAGTATTTTCGCCCCTTCCCAAAATTACTTCAACGGAAGGTTTCCAGATGGATATGCGGAGCAAATCCATCTGGCGGAGTCAGGTTAGTTTTCTCCAGCATTAGAGACAAACAGAAGCCTGAGTCTTCATTGCATACAAACTTTAGTCCTGCTTCCCTCAGAGATGCACCGATCCAGTTTTTTTCCGAATCCGATTCCTCGGCTGAGCATTTCGGCCGATATCTGATACCAGTCGGATTCAAGTGTTGAATGAATGAACCAAATATCTTCCCCTTTTAGCCTGGATATATATATTGTTAAAAAAGTGAAAAAAATAACACCAATACAAACCTACTCTTTATTATTTATAAACAAAAAGAAACAGTTCATTCAAACAGTTCATTGCGCTGGATTGGATCTCTGATATTAAGTCACTGATATCTGGACCTGCTGTTTAGTAGATATTGGAGCCGATATCTGATCCAGGTATCAGATGGGTAAACCTGACTCCGCCAGATGGATTTGCTCCGCATATCCATCTGGAAACCTTCCGTTGAAGTAATTTTGGGAAGGGGTGAAAATACTGGTTAGCTGATTGGCCTAGACGGGCCAAATAAACCAATCAGATCAACGAAGCATATGACGTACTAACAGAGCGACGACGAAGAGGAGCCAATTGATAGATCAAACTCTTGCTGAAACCAGTCGGGAGAAGAACAAAAACATCTTTTCCTCTGAGAAAAGCCTCCAGAGCAGTGTTTTGCTCTTCTTTCAGTGAAGAAATACTCTGTAATTCCCATAAAACTTGCTCGATAGCCACGCTAACGCTAGTTTCATCGGCTGAAGCCGCCGTGTTCTTTAGACTGAACTGTTGCGCTTCTCGTTGCGTCACACCTCAACCCGCCTCAAAGCCAACGCTGATTGGACGTTCGTTTGGTGAACGGCTCCAAATTTTCTTTAACGGAGGGTCTCCAGACTGATCTGCGAGTGAAACCTTGAAAGCTCGCGAGATCAGGATGGTCTCACCAGGCTAGAGGATGGTTGCATCTTCAACCGCCATATTGTTTTTTTTTGAAGGAGAGTACTTTTTCTTCACCGGCTCTAAACAGTCTTGTTTGACTTGTTCAGTTATTTTAACGGTCCTGTTATGAACTTTATCACACTGAAGGGGCAGCAGGTTCCCTGAGATCATTCTTGGTGATGATACAATAGTAGCCATTCACATTTTCCCCCTTTTCCTTTATGGGCCCTTGGCTGGTTCTTGGCTGATCCCCTAGAAATCCTTTTTTAAACATCAATCTTTGTACTAAAATATTCTCTCTGTTCATCCATTTCATCTCCTGGTGAGACCCTGTTATTCAGTGAAAGGGAGGGGTCAGAGTAAAAAAATATGCAAGGAGGGGGGTTACTCCAATGGAAGTTGGAGGGGATTTTGCTGGGAGTTGCAGGGATATAGGCTGTAATTTTGCTGGTGTTTGAACAGGAAGGGCCATTTTAAATGCGCTGCTACTGTATAAAGCTTATTTTCTATACCAACCCATAAAAACATGAGCATACCTCTGACACGGCGTCCCCATCACTGTCATGTGACCAACACCCCCTCCTCCTCTCCCCACAAACACAAACGGCAACAAGAAGCAATTCACTGATTATATATTTTCTGTATATGATCTGTTAAAAAATGATTGAAGTAAAAGAATCTGTGTGTTTGTCTGCAGGGAGCTGAAGGAGACGAGGTGACATCACTGCCTCTGCAGAGAAAAGGTACATCTGCACCTCAAAGGTTTTCTTTCAGCTCAAAAACTTCCATGTTAAAAAATAATCTCTGTTCCTTAGATGAGGTTCAGTCTTCAAGTTTCTTTGGTTTCATCCTGAATGTTCTCTGGGAGCCCAAAGTTATTGTGCTTCTCTTGTATGGCTGCCTGTAAGGGACAAAATGATCCACTGTTTTGGCGAATTAATGATTGTTTGATTACTAAGACGTATTAAGCTTTACTTTGGCTCCACTTCTGCTGTATAATTGATCAGTTTTTGTATTTTAAATTCAAGGAAAGATAATTATTTGTGCTTTTTTTGTCCATCTAAGTGCAAACAATTTAAAGCTCAATAAGGGACAGTAATTTAATAAATATAAGAAGCAAAGCAATTAGGTGCAATCACCTCAATAACCCAGCCCAGTATATCTTCAGGAAAGCTTTGAATACGTTTCCTCATCCAGCTCCTGCTCTCTTTCTGCACTTTCACGTCTAACAGGCTTTGATATTGGCTGCATTGCTGTGCCCTCCTGTTTAAGTTACTCTGGATAAAAGCCTCTACCAAATGCACAAAGTAGAAAATTGTCAATTTGAAATTGATTGCATGGATGCCTATGAAGGCAGAGAGCCACACTACTCTCTCACGAATCTTCCTTTCTTAAATATTCTAATGAGAGGAGCTAACAGATTAGAGGCTGACGTTGAGAAAAAATGAGTTTTTTATCACTTGTTTTAAAAGCTGAATAAATTAGTAAAGGGGGGATTGACTGTGTGTGTTTGCAGACGTTTCTCCCACCAGTCAGGCCCTATGTGAGGACGTGGTGATGGTTCTGACTGTTTTCTGTGAGAAACTGGAGTCGGTGGACGGGTAAGCTAAAAAAAAAAGCTTTCCTCTGCGATTCAACCAGCAGTCCTGATATCTGCCTCTCTGCTCCTTCAGTGACAATCAGCTGCTGCAGCTCCTCTTCCTGGAGTGCATCCTGTCCATGCTCAGCAGCTGTCCTCCCACAATGCACTTGTCCAGAAGGTTCACAGACCTTGTCTGGTATGACTTCCTGAAGCTGTTTATTAGTTATTATTAATTAGTTTGGAATGAAAGGTTGAGGAGGGAAACATGTTGGGAATTGTTTTATTTTTCACTTTGTTCTTTATAAAAACAGACTTTTCATTATGACAGGAAGCAGCTGTGTCCATCCCTGGTGGCCATTATGGGAAATCCAGTTAATGATAAAACCATCACATCTCACCACAGCTACACGGGGGCGCCAGAGAGAATCACTCAAGGTAGCATGTAAAGAATAATTAATCCATTCATCAATCAATCCTTCCGTCCGTCCATCCCAATCACAGCCTCTTCCCTGTCTCCTCTCCCAGGAATCAGTCAGGAGTTTGAGTGCTCTGGCGGGGTATCCGATCAAGGCAGGGGGTCCGGCTGCTCCTCCAGCGCCCCCGCCAGGATCACGCCTGTGGTGCGGACAGTGTGCTACATAGCAGCAGAGCTGGTTCGCCTGGTGAGCTGCGTGGAGTCGATGAAGCCGGTGCTACAGTCCCTGTACCACAGGATCCTTCTGTACCCACCCCCCCAGCACCGAACCGAGGCCATCCGCATCATGAAAGAGGTGTTTCTCTCTGCATCCATTAATACTATGGTCACTGATGGAATGAATGTGACCAACTTTCTGTCTCTGTCAGATTCTAGGCAGCCCTCAGCGCCTCTACGACCTGGCTGGGCCATGTGTGGCAGAACCTGAAACCAGAAAGCGCTCCTTCTCAAAGAGGAAGTCCCACCTGGATCTGCTCAAACTGTAGGCTTGGTCTTTATCTCTGTCTTGGTTAATGGAGGAAATGGGATTATATATATATATACTCTAAATCCTGTCTCAGTTTGGGTCTGAGGTTCTGTATTTGTTTTCAGAGTGATGGACGGGATGACCGAGGCGTGTATAAAGGGGGGAATCGAGGCATGTTACGCCGCCGTTTCCTGCGCCTTCGCTCTTCTAGCTGCTTTAGATGAACTGTCACAGGGCCGCGGCCTCCTACCTGAGCAGGTAAAGGGATCTCAGAACCACAACACTCAGTCTGGACCCGAAAAAAAACTTCAAAAAAACTTATGCTAGCAGCTTTGAGTTTGTACAGGACATTTTATATGAAGAAATGATCATTAATAACTCTTAAAAACTGGAAATGATGACATAATTTCTACTTTTTTTTTCTTTATTCTGTGTGTTTGCCAATATGGCTCCGTGGATAGACGTCCCAGAGCCCTATAATAGCCCAACAGCTTTGCTTTCACAAGCACAACAGTATGACTGTTGCCATAAGGTTCTGTTTTATACTTTTATAGGAAACTTTGTTGAAAATAATTTAGGAAGTAAAATCGTATACCATGGACAGAGAGACGGAACTAAGAACTAAGTTGAGAGAAACAGGAAAGGGTGCATGAAAAATAGAAAATAAAACAAAACAGCAAAAATAAACAGCAGAAGATGAACAGTAACTCCTAGAAATCTGCTTCCACATCTGTATGAGACAAGATGGAAAAAATATATATATAACAGAAATAAAAACAAATATCAACCAAAGTAAACATAAAAAAAAGCTCCCAGAGCAGCAGGTATCCCTTAGTTACCTATTTGTGTTGAAGGCCAAACCTATGTTGATTACACAGTATTAATCAGGGTGGTATATATCTATAGCTGCAGCTTAGTGTTTAGTATCAGTGTATGCATGAACGCCTGGAATCAAACTCCCATGGTATCCATGCATGGGGATGCTCGGTATAAAGGATTCACAAAAC
The DNA here is from genome assembly GCA_030533445.1 of Cyprinodon diabolis. Classification (NCBI taxonomy): domain Eukaryota; kingdom Metazoa; phylum Chordata; class Actinopteri; order Cyprinodontiformes; family Cyprinodontidae; genus Cyprinodon; species Cyprinodon diabolis. Next base: position 44,031,620 of record CM060083.1, read on the forward strand.
TTCTTCAGAAGGAAAAGATGCTTAATAGCAGGTGTGGGCGACCCCAGACTTACCCTACAGGCCCCGGATAGAAATAGAGGCGACACCAGCCTGAGATATCCAGAGGTGAATAAATAAATGAATGGATGCTATTATCAGATTTTAGAAATGATAATCATTTACTATTCATAAAGAAAAGTCAAAGAAGTGAAAATAAACTAATTTCTGCTTTTAATATTTCTGATTCAGTATAAATGTAGAATACACGAATAGATGTTTGCTGCTAGCAATGCATGAAAGTAAAAACAAGCATCAATAATTGTTTATTAACCCCAGTCAGCCTCTGCAGATGGCCGCTCACACTGAGCCTGGTTCTGCTGGAGTTTTTCCTCTCCACTGTCGCTACAAGCATGCTTAGTGTGAGGGATTGCTGAAGAGTCAATGAGTCGATGCAATCAGCTGGTTTTCCTTAGATAGAAAACTTTGAATCAATCTGACTGGATGATCTGGTGAACTGGAAAGTGACCTGAGATGACATGATGTGAATTGGAGCTATAAAAATAAACTGAATAGAATTAAATAATTGTCATTTAAATTAAATGATCAATAAATGGCATCCTTTAGAATCAAAAACCAAATTATTTATTGAACAATTGATAATTGGCTGTTAATAGGGATGCATGGTATTCGCAGTACTGCTGCCCTACAGACTGCAGAATGACGTTCTCCATTTCCATCTTTAGCGAGAATAAAACGGGTTAATATAAAATAGGTGGATATAAGGATGAATAATAATGGATTTGATAAAAAGGTAACGGTGGCTGTGTTTTGTCCTGAAGGCTCGATTTCTCCTCAGACGACTTGACGACCTGAAGGACGGATCAGAGTCCAGTCGAGAATCCATGGAGATCAACGAGGCCGACTTCAGGTGGCAGAGACACATCCTGTCCTCGGAGCAGCCTCACTGGGACCCCAGCTCTTCTTCCTCCAACATGGCCACGGCCGGCGGCACCGAGCGCAGCCCTGACATCAGCATCAGCATCACCACGGAAACGGGACAAACTACATTGGAGGACTTGGAAATGGGGGACCTGGGCCTGGGTCAGGGACACAACACTCCTGAGGAGGGTGGCGAGGACGCTCGTTTCCCCCACACCTACTCCTTCGGAGCCCCAGAGAGAACCCAAGTGGATCGGGTAGGAGGGGCTTTTCAGAGGGAGGAGGGAGGCGGTGGTGCAGTGGAGGCGGAGGAGAAGGACAGAGGCGGTGTTGTCCCTCCTGATGTGGTGCAGAGGAGTCACGCTCTCGTCTTCCCTGATATCACCAACTTCCTGTCGGTGGAGTCCAGGACGAGGTCGCACCACGGAGCAGGGTCCCGGTACAGCGAGAGCAACTTCAGGTACATCTGCATCAATGTTGATCTGTCAACACCTGCTTTTAATCCTCTGCTCTTGTTTGGATTATCAAGGTAAATATTCTCTTTAGCGACATCTGGTAGAAGTTTTTTAAACAATGATTTTAAGCTAACTGAATGACAGAGGCGCTGGAACTGACCTATCAAGATTAGTTGTTTTTGAAAGAATATCAAAAACCAAATTTTTCATAATAATTGAACTTTATTTTACCTCTGCATTTAAAGGAAAAGTACGCTCATATTCAGAATACAAACTTCTGAAAGTACTTTAAATATTAAATCATTACATAATGTTCAATAAATGATCAGTGTTTTTAATTAAGAGTAATTTTCATCTGAATTAGTTTTTATTATTTTACCAATAAATTAATTAAATCACAGTGAATGTATTAGTCTTAGGTATAAATAATGATCCATTGATCATTCCTTGCTGACCGGACTTCTAATTAACTCGTCCCCTTGGGGGAGCAGTGGGCAAACATGTAGATATTATTGTTTTTGATCCTGCCTCCTGTTGTCCTCCAGCATGGAAGAGCAGGACTTGTCTCGGACTGAGTTTGACTCGTGCGATCAGTACTCCATGGCGGCGGAGAAAGACTCGGGGCGCTCTGACGTGTCCGACATCGGTTCCGACAACGTGTCTCTGGTGGATGAGGAGCAGCAGACGCCTCGGGACTGTCCGGGCCACCGCTCCCTGCGGACCGCTGCCCTGTCCCTGAAGCTGCTGCGCCACCAGGAGGCCGATCAGCAGAGCGCCAGGCTGTTCGTCCAATCGCTGGCTGCCCTGCTGCCCCGCCTGCTGGGCCTGGGCGGTGCCAAGGAGGTGGACCTGTCGCTGCAGAACTTCTCCTCCACCTTTTGCTCCGGACTGCAGGCCGGTAAGGCGAAGGAAATGGAGATGAGTGAGTTTGTGTTTGAAGGCTGGAACACATCCGACTCTTTTGTAGTTTGTTTGGTAACAAATGTTTTTGCTGAAAGGAGCTCTTTGTGCTTCCACACTGCAAAAAACGTAAATCTCAATTATTTTTTCTTAAACTAAGTGCATTTTTTCGAATTGAGGAGGTGAGACACTTTGCCAATGGAACAAGACAATTTACCTTTAAAATAAGAAAAAAACTACTACATTGTCTTATTTAAAGTGCATATTATCTAATTATCTTATTTTGGGATTAAAAATACTCATTACATTGGCAAATAAGCTTATTTACCTACTCAAATTAAGGGTAAATACACTTGATCTAAGGAGTTTTTACTTATTTCTGGATCGTTTTTGCAGTGCACTGCTTCCCTCAGACACTCTGATATTCTGGAATTTTCTTTCTTAATTTAAGTCATTTTTTAAACTTTTTAAGTTTTTTTTTTCCACCAGTGACAATTTAAGTTTAACAATGTTTATTCCTAGATATTTTTTGTCAGAATGTGATGATGACTCTGAGGCTGTGAAAAATCTATAAACCTTAGGATTTTCCATTGCCTCCCTGTAATCGACACCTGTATGTGTTTAAACATGGAGACAGAGGATTTTCCAGTGTGCTTCCCATCGCCATGATGCCAGACACACACCAACAGTTCTTCCAAACTATGGAATCGCCCAAAGAAACTATAAAAGTTCTGTTACTCAAAGTTCAAGAAGTGTCCTCTGCTTAGTCGCCCCCAATCCTTCATCAAACTGCTGACTCTCCTAAAATAAAACCTTTACAAATCTTCAGAAAGCCTTAACTAGATAAAATGTATTCTGAGCTTATTTTAGTCATTTTATTTGAAAGAGAACCAGAATCTCTGACCTGGGTGGATTTCGGAAATTTGGGGCCCTAGGCAAAGACTCTATGAATCTAGAAAAAACCCCATTCTCCAGATAGAGAAATGTTAATAGAATAGACATCCATTATCTGTTCTAGGTTGTGTCCCTCTCTTCTTGTCCCTTTTCTTCTTGTTTTCCTCTCTATGTTTTGTACTCAGCTGACTTTTCATGCTGTCTCTAAAGGAATGAAAGATTTTTTCCAAGCACTAAGCTCACTTAGCTGATTGCTCCTTCCTGTGTTTCCAAAAAGGCCAAAGTAGATAACCCAGTCCTTCTTTTCACTGTAGACAAGCCATGATCTGCTTATCTGTTCTCCATTTTTCATTTGGATGAAATAATAGCTGCATGAATCATGACAGCAGACAAGATAGAGGAGAGCAGGAGGCGGGGTTACCAATCTACTTGCTCTGGAGAGCAGAGTTTGCTGCTTTTAGATGTTGTCTCCAAAGTCTCCAGGAGAAAGAAAAAAGTCTCTAGATTTGGCGCTAGGAGCTTTTTAGAAATCAAAGTGCTAAATATAGCGACTAAAGCGCTAAGTTGGCAACACTGCTCTTTGCATCGTTTGTTTTCAAATGGTTTGCTGCTGTCTGTTTGGACCTTTCTGAACATGTGCAGCAAATGGACTGATCCAATATGGTGGACACTGAAGGGGGGGCTGAGACACACTTATAAGCCTTTTGACGGCATTTTTGCAAACTTAAGGAATAATTGTATTAACCAACACATGTAAACAGAGTTTTATGGGCCCCCCCAGGAACTTGGGGCCCTAGGCAACTTCCAAGTATTTTCAGTTTCAGGTAAAGCTCTCTAGTTTATTTCCTCACTTAATTCTGCAGGAAGTCTGAATCCTCTGGGCTAAATGTGCTTTTCCTGATCCGTCTCAAAGTGTGAACGTTTTTGGAGTTTCTTGAAGTCGTATGTTGATGTTTCTCCAGGTGGAATTCACTCTCCAGGCTTTGAAGCTGGCGACTCTCTGAGCTGCCAGGCTCTGATGAACGCCGACGGCCTCTACCTGGTGTCATACTATGCTCTGCTGCTCAACCTCAAACTCTGCTGCTGCGACTACTACAGACGGAGGGAGCTCCCCCCCGCCCTCAGCCTGGTGAGCAGAGTCACAGCGGGATCCTCTGTGGAGTCTCAGCAGCGCTCAGTGTTTCTCTTCCCGTTCTGCAGAAGGAGTTTGTCCGTCTGATCCAGAGCAGCGGAGTCCTGGTGGTTCTGTCTCAGCCCTGGATCGAGGAGCTTCACCACCAGGTGTTAGAGCGCAACCTGCTGGCTGATGCTGGGTACTGGGGCTCAGCAGAAGACCGCATTTTGCCGCTTATCACCATGCTGACAGGTGAACATTGAACGTAGACTTTTCCAATGTAGATCTTATTATTATCCAAAGTGCTTCTCAAAGCAAAGCAAATCTAAAAACAAAAAGCTGCGACACGAAAACAAATATAAAACCAAAGTCAATCACAGAGGCGAGTTTTAAAGGTAAAGATGTGCCAGAGTCCTGGATCTAAACATACATCCACTAAATAAATATATTATTATAATATGTATTATATAATAAAATGTATTTATCCTTATTTTGAGCAGGTAAATAAGATGGCAGTGGCAGCCTTGTGGTCAGGGAATAGGGCTTGGAATCCTGAGGTCATGAGTTCAAGCCCCACTTCCACGGACTGCCACTCTGGGGAGTCCCCGATCACCACACAGTGGCAGCCCACTGCTCCCCGATCGCCGCACAGTGGCAGCCCACTGCTCCCCGACCGCCACACAGTGGCAGCCCAGTCCCCGACCGATCGCCGCACAGTGGCAGCCCACTCCCCGGCCGCCACACAGTGGCAGCCCGCTGCTCCCCGATCGCCGCACAGTGGCAGCCCACTGCTCCCCGATCGCCGCACAGTGGCAGCCCACTGCTCCCCGATCGCCGCACAGTGGCAGCCCACTGCTCCCCGATCGCCACACAGTGGCAGCCCACTGCTCCCCGATCGCCGCACAGTGGCAGCCCACTGCTCCCCAAGGGGATGGGTTAAATGCAGAGAGTGAATTTGGTTGCTCTGTATTTGTGACAGTGTAATGACAATAAAAAAAGACGATTTGCCAATGAAATCTATATATTTACTCTTAAAATAAGATAATTAGACATTATTTACTTGAAGCAAGACAAGGCAATAGTTTTACTATTTTTAAATGTAAATGTTCCATTGGCAAAATGTCTTCCTTACCTCCTCAATTCAAGAAAAAAATTATTTAGATAAAAGTTGTTTTGCAGTGAAAGCAAAGCCTCTCTATGGTGTTTTACTGTCGACTGCACTGGACTTATGTCAGATAAATCACCTATTAGATACAGTATGAACTGAACTTGTTTGTCTTGTAAAATCACTTAGTAAGAGATTATTTTAGAAATGGAAATAAATAATTAAGCTGAGATGAATAGAAGAAATTAAGTCGGTTATTTTCTGCAATAAAGTAAATGAAAGCAACGATTTTAGGATATTTTCCCAACTCTTCGGGCTCCAGACATCCTGCTGGATTGAGACAGGATTCAGTCGTGCCTCCACCTGATTGAATCCCTGCTCTGAGTTTTATATAACTTTAAGTACTTAAAGAGTCAAACTTTGACTTAAAACACTTACACAGCTTTTACATTTAATCTTTAGGTTCATAGAATGTGAATCAATTGCCTTAAACCTTAAATTCCAACATTGTTTCAATAAATATAAAATGGATATTCAATCTCCAGTCATATTTCCTTCTTATTTATTTATTTTTCCTCTCAGATATAGATGGCCTGGGCAGCAGTGCGATTGGAGGACAAATGGTGCGGAGGCCTTCCAGCCAATCAGCGCTGGCCTCTGAGAAGGCTGGTATCGTCACGGTGACTGCAGGTCTGTTTTACACGTCGCCAAACGATGGATGGGTGTTTTTTTTTTGTTTTAGTTCACGTTGTACCATGGAGTCATCAGGGAAAACATGCATGAGCAGCGAAGGAAGGACGGGGAGAGTATTTACTGACTGAACAAAGACAGGACTAATGAGCTGATTGGGAGCAGGTGTGAACAGAGGCTTCTAGAAGGAACTAGGGAAAAGGAGACCAACACAAGAGGGCGACAGAGGGCAAGCAAAGAAAAACCTAAGTACTCAGATCCATCCAGAAAACCCCAATAAAGCTAGAAAACAAAGAAAAACATAGATACACGTGAAACTGAAAACTCACAGAAAACGTACGGAACCAAGACCGTGAAAAAGACGTGTCTCATCTCATCCAAGAGGCTTCTTCAGTTCTAACTAGTGGTGGAGCAGCACTGATTGTAATATACTGTAGGTGGAACAAAGAATTAGGGGGAACCAAAGGTGGATCTGATCCCCCCTACTGGATGGCCATGGGGGTCACCTGGGGGTTCACCTACACCTGAAGGCTACAGGACACTCGCTTAAGGACAACAACGCCCATATTCTGGCCTAGGAAGAATGATGGTTTTAAAGAGGGGTTAAGGCAGCCATCTTTCTTAACCTGGAAAAGGCATCTCTCATCAGAGGACGTGGTCTTAGACTTTTCACCAACTTACAAAGAACTTTTAGGACGATACTCAGAAGATTGAGGTCTCAGCTGCCCTCATCTGAATCACACTCAACGTTCTGCTCTCTCTGCGTTTTCTCAGAGTAGCTTCATCTGGTCTATTCCTGTTTGGCTGTGACTCCATCCTGGAGAGAAATATCAGCTGTGCTGCTGCCATCAACACCTTTGTTTCTAGATGTTGGAGCTTGGCCTGTTTTCCAGTGTAGTCCTGTTTCTCTGACTGTGACTAACTGGATGTGCTCTCTTCATCCTCTGACATGGGAGCTGGCTCGGAGCTCGTCTGCCTGGCTGTGTGTTTCCTGGACGGGGCCGCCTGTGGAGCTGGTTGACAGTTGCCTTTTGTATCTATGCTTCTTTTTCTATGTCTGCTTCTGTCTCCTTGAACCCCAGTGGGCCTCAGCAGATGGCCGCTCACACTGAGCCTGGTTCTGCTGGAGGTTTCTTCCTGTTAAAAGGGAGTTTTTCCTCTCCACTGTCGCTACAAGCATGCTTAGTGTGAGGGATTGCTGAAGAGTCAATGAGTCGATGCAATCAGCTGGTTTTCCTTAGATAGTAAACTTGAATCAATATGACTGGATGATCTGGTTACCTGGAAAGTGCCTTGAGATGACATGATGTGAATTGGAGCTATAGAAATAAACTGAATTGAATTGAATGTCAATGAGGCATAAGATGTAGAGGAGAACAGATCTGGAAGGAGTGACCACATGATCTTTCTCTGCTATCCACTGTAGAAAGAAGCCTTTATCACATAAACCAGGAGAGCTGCAGCCGAGTATCACCTGATGACGTCAACATTTTCCCTCTTCGAGATCAGAACCCTCCTGTCTTTTTGATCAGGTGCTGTGTTCTCCCGATTCATTCTCACCGGGGTGTGGAAGAACCTGATTGATGTGCTGTCCACTCCTCTGACGGGACGCATGGCAGGCAGCTCCAAGGGCCTCGCCTTTATCCTGGGGGCTGAGGGGCACAAAGAGCAGAGCCAGCGGGAGAGAGATGCCATCTGTCTGAGTTTGGACGGCCTTCGAAAGGCTGCTGCGCTCAGCTGCTCCCTCGGTAAGTGAAACCTTTGATCTGTGTCCCCTCTTTCAACCCAAGCACAGATAGATGTAATGCACCATGTTAAAAGAAAACCATAGATATGGCGAAGCAGTGAGCAGAACGACGAGGACAGTTCTGTCAGGGGGAACTCTGCAGGCCAGTGGGCAGAGACTAATGAAACAGAGAGAGGTCTTATAGAAAAACACCAAAAATGGAGGATTCTGTGATGGATGTGAATGATTTAATGTGGCAGTGGGTTTTAAAGGTTTTGGTCACACCCGACAGCGTTTTCATTATTGTTTGATCCTTCAAAAACAGCAATTTATTTCATCCATCCTGTTAGAATATTTACACCCACTGATTTTCTATTATCATCAATAATTATCATCCTTCTGCAGCAGTTATTAGGTATAATATTATAATATAATAATATTATGAATGGATTTATAGAGGAGCAACTTTTACATTTAAACAGCTTTTTATTTGGAATATCTGCAGCAAATTGGTCTCATTCATGCAAGAGCAGTTATGTCCTCTGGAGACAGTTTTCATTGGTGTCACTAATGGGAGTTTCAAAGCATGTCTTCCATCCGGGCAGAGGGATAATAAGCCAGAAGGGCTTAACTAAGGGAGGTTTAACCTCACAAGGAAAAGCTTCAGGCGCCATTTTAACCCAATATATGCTGATTAACTTTCAGACGATTTAAAGCCTAAACATTTTGATCATTTTGGCTTCTTTCTCTCAGCGTTACCCTTTCACGGTGCTGCAGCTTTTATGATATCAAGATTGTAACTCACTAACTTTAAGACTGACACACACTTATCATATGTTTACATCTTCATCTGAAACTCACCTACAAGACCGACCATAGCTCCTACACCATGTCCAAAAGTGCTCAGTTTGCCAAAATGTAATTTATGACCAGCTTTGTGTTTTGGAGTAGTCTCGTGAGACCATCCTGATCTCGCCAGCTTTCAAGGTTTCACTCGCTAATCAGTCTGGAGACTCTCCGTTAAAGAAAATTTGGAGCCGTTCACCAAACGAACGTCCAATCAGCGTTGGCTTTGAGGCGGGTTGAGGTGTGACGCAACGAGAAGCGCGACAGTTCAGTCTCAAGAACACGGCGGCTTCAGCCGATGAAACTAGCGTTAGCATGGCTATCGAGCAAGTTTTATCGGAATCACAGAGTATTTCTTCACTGAAAGAAGAGCAAAACACTGCTCTGGAGGCTTTTCTCAGAGGAAAAGATGTTTTTGCTCTTCTCCCGACTGGTTTCGGCAAGAGTAGCCTGGCTTGTATTTTCGTCGTTGCTCTGTTAGTACGTCATATGCTTCGTTGATCTGATTGGTTTATTTGGCCCGTCTATCACCAACATAGGCCAATCAGCTAACCAGTATTTTCACCCCTTCCCAAAATTACTTCAACAGAAGGTTTCCAGATGGATATGCGGAGCAAATCCATCTGTCGGAGTCAGGTTAGTTTTGGAGGGCCTCGTTTCATCAACACAGGTAGCAGCGCTGAATGATGCAGTCCTCCAGGGACCCGGTCTACCTGGACCGGGTCGTTCAAGGTCTGTGAAAATAAGGAGGCCAGAAGAGTTTGGCTATGGATTCAAACAGGTCTAGCCTTCTTCGGCTTTCATTACCCATCGCCTAGCAACCGTAACACATGACACACAAAGAGGCAAAGAAAAAGAATGGATGCTGAACTTCTTACTACTGTTCTGGGTGCTAATAATGTTTCTGAGGAGCTTCAGCAGCAGTAACGTCGTCTCAGATATCAGATTTATAGTCCCCACACTGCAGAGATATTGGAATCTGAGCTTAAATTTCAGCCAAACCCATTTACTCAGGGACAGATCAACCTTTCAATGAACTGAACATTAGTCGCCACAGATCTGACTTAATAACCATTTAAAACTTTTCAGATGAATTTTCCCCTGACCACTCAAAAGCATCCTCCAAAAATGGCAGCAGAACCAAGCAAGGCAAATCGAATCTGTTTTTATCAAAAAATTTTCAGTTTCTGGACAATATTAACCGATTTGTTGTTATTTTTGCTAAAAGTTACATATTCTCTCTGTATTACGGCGCCAATATTTTGAATCTGTCACTCTGCGTGAATCACAAACACCTCTGTCTACTCTTGTTTGTGATTAGCTGGGGCTTCTGTCCATCTCAAATTGCTGCATATCATTGGATTTTCTGTTAAGCAAGCTTTCTAAACAGCCATGAAGCATATATATAATATATACATATATAGGTTGTAATTACGGTAAAGACTGATGAAAAACAATAATTTGGGAGGAAAACTGTCTTTTCATGATATATAATGGCATTAAAATTTTAAATTTTCAAGAATAAATTGTAAATTTCAGATATTGTGTCAATAATGGCCCAGAAGGAGTTTACCAAAGCATCTCAGTTGCCTGTTGAATGGAAATGCAATGTTGCTACATATGTAACCAATAGAATAGCATAGAATACAAATTGTTGCGTCACAGCTGCAAAAAGACTATAACAAAAGTGTTCACATAAATGTGGACCTTAGAAAAGTGTATTAAAATAACTCAATAAGTGACATTGTTAAGAGAATAAACAAAAAGAATAGTTTACAGTGTTGTACAATATAAATACTGTGTAGCTGCAGCGTAATTAATTAACAAACAGCTGAGGACATTTTTATATTGAGGATAAAAAGTGCCAAAATTCAATAAATAAATACAGCATTAAATAAATAATTAAATGTGTCAATAATTAATTAAATGTGGAATTAAATAAATAAATGTGTCATTCATTAATTAAAACCACGTCACTAATATAAAGTGCCACAATTAAATGAATAAATGCAGCGATAAACAATTAATTAAATGTGTAATTCATTAAATAAATAAGGAATTCAATATATAAATGTGTCATTAATTTAATAAAATACGTCTTCATTTTATCAAAAAAATATATACAATTATTTTAATGTGGATTTAATTATTTTATGGTCCTGTGTCGCAGTGCATCGAAACCATTAAAATAATCTGTCAAACTCACCCATCTTAGTTAGGTGGCGGTTATCTAACACCTGATTGGTCACCCTGCATATTAAGGCGAAGCAAATCGATTACAGAGACTCGATTCGCGTTAACCCCGCCCCCTAACTTTGATGGGTGAGTTTGACAGATTTCTTATTCTGATTTTATAGACAATGGTCATTTTAACTTAAATTAAGTCAAAAATATGTAAAATTCATAAATTATGAAAGGATATTGACCTAATAAGAAATAAAGTTTTAATTCTAATTGAAAAGAAATTTCACTTCATGCAGCTTTCTTAATATATTTAAATCTCTTGCCTTGTTTTTTATTTCATGCTTTTCTGTGCCCCCATGAAAACATGCAGGGCCCCCTCCTGGCCCCCTGGTACATTTGGTCTAGAACCGCCACTGAGCAGAAACATCAGAGATGTGCAGAATGACAGCAGCAGGTTATTTAACTGACTAAGGTAGAAACTGTGCAAAATCGGCATGAATGGAAGAACGGATTGAGGTTGTTGGGAGGAAGGATCTGTGATAACGCTCCCTGGTGCATTAAGGGGGCAGCAGTCTGTCACTAAAGGAGCTCTCCAGTTCAGCACCAGCTTCATGCATGTGGTGGGAGACATTATCCAACAGATGTTCATTTAGCTAGGATCCTTTTGTTTCCCACCTCCTGCACTGAGTCCAGAGGGCATCCAATCACAGAGCTGGCCTTCTTGATCAGCTGATCCAGCCGCTTCCTCTCAGCTACAGATAAGCCGCTGCTCCAACAGACAGCTCAGTATAAGATGGCTGATGCCACAGCAGAGTCATAGAAGGAGGGCCCCCTACATTCGAAAAGACCTCAGTCTCCTCAGCAGGAAGAGTCTGCTCTGACCTTTCTTGTAGTGTTGGGAGTCCAGTCCAGTTTGTTGTTCAGGTGAATTCCAAGCTACTTATAAGAGTCGACTATCTCACTGTCCGTCCCCTGGATGTTTGTCTGTGTCAGTGAGGTGGATCTGCTTTGGCTAAAGTCCAAACCAAGCTCCTTGCCGTTCCCTGCATTAATCAGAAGATGGTTCTGCTGGTACCAGTCAACAAAGTTCTGGGTCCACTGTCTGTACTCTGCGTCGTCTCCACCTGTGATGAGGCCAACTATGGCAGAATGGTCAGAGAACTTCTGGAGGTGGCAGGTCTATGGGAACCAAGATTCTGTAGTTACATTTTATTGTATTTATTGTGTTACAGGAAAAATAAGAAGATTTGCATGTAGACATCACTATTTTTTTAAATTATTTTTTACCATTTAAATCTAACTTACCTCCGTCCAGAATAATCTGCTTTCAAATTTTAAGAGGTTAATCCTTTAGAAACAAGGATGGGTTCTTAAAAAACAATATATTTCATTGAGTATTTTCGAGAAAAGTAAACTATAATCAACAGAATCCTGGCCTGAACTCTGCACTGATTATTAGCATGGACTAATGAATGTGAATGAATGCATAGCGCCAAACCTCGGCTGGGTTTAATCTGTCATTCCTTTTTCCCCTCATGGTTCCTGCAGTCATAGAAAGAATTTGAAGTTTTATTGTGTTTTATTGTTTTATTGTTTTTTTTAAATTGATCAGGAGTTGATCTGATCATGTTTGTTTGCTGTTTCCTGCTATCCTTTAGGTGTGGCGGCTAACTGTGCATCGGCTTTAGCCCAAATGGCTGCAGCTTCCTGTGTGCAAGAGGAGAAGGAGGACGCAGAGATGGGAGATGCTATAACACAAGGTACTGAGAGCTCAACAGATCCAACTGGACCCACATCTGTGCACAGACTGCAGTCATTTTGTCATCTTTGCACTAATAACTAAGACAGAAATACCTAATTTACAAATGCTACAGTGGAATGCTAATCCTAGCCATGATTATCTATATATTTATCCTTAATTAATTCACTTCACACAGCAAGCGAGAAGCAGGCAGATTGGTTAAAGTGTAATTTGTCTAAGGTGACCCTTCTGATTGCATAGATTCTTGACTCTACAGTAATCCCTCATCCTGGATGCATGCAGCTACAGTTGACTGCTGTTTTGATTGTGTGGTTGACTACCCAGCAATCCCTCTGGGAAACGAGAAAGAAAAAAATAGCTTTAAAAGGAATCCTAAAGTAGCACAAGCTCCGGTACCATTTGAAAGACCTGGAACGACCAGATAAAGACACGAAAGGAACAAACAAGTAGGCTGATCAAGGATGCTTCCTTTGGAAGAGAAAATTAGGAAAATATTCTCATTAGTAGCTTCTTTGGTGGCATTATCTAGGTGGGAAACACAGCTAAACAGATGAACGCCAAGCTAGTTCTAGAACAGGAAAGAGAGCACATTCAATATGTGACAGTAAAAGCTGTCCAGGAGACAGAGTAACCACTGTAAAACAGAGTCAGGTCTATAATTTATATGAGAAATTGAAATCATTACAGGCAGCAGGTCAGCTTTTATTGTCTTCCAGGATGGTTCTACAGCTAAACACAACCCAAGGTCAGATTTAGCTACAAAGAAAAAGGCTGAGAGTATAAATAAAAAAAAAAACTGAAATAAGAGCAAATATTTGAAAATCTAAGAATAGTAGCAGGGTGAAGGAAATGTCCTCCAGCAGCCTAAGCCTATAGAAGCACAACTATAGCGATACCTTAGAATAACCTACAGGATCTCTTAACTATAATATTTATCAAAAAACGAAGGTTCTATATATATATATACACACGTGTATATGTATTTATTTATTTAGTTATTGATTTATATATTTAATTGCTTGATAATTATTTGAAAGGAAAAATGTCCATAGAGGAAAAAAAGGGATCAGTAATTATTTAAAATTGTGTTTTATTCGTAATATAATGGTGCAGTGATGCATAGTGATAGTCATATTATAAAAATAATACTGACAACAATCATATTAACATCATCTCAGCAGGGCAAGAGCCTTAAAGACCAAATCTGTAGCTGATATCAAACAAAGGTCCCAGACGAATTTACCTCTTTACAGGCCACAGAGCCTCCATCCTGGTGTTTCTTGGTTTGTCATTGGCTAAAATAGTGATGTGGTTAAAAGTTGGCCCCAGGTGCCAGGAACTTATGAGAGGTCTGCTTCTTTGCTCTGTGCAGCCTCCTGCTTTACCCCATGGCTCAAACTCTGCTGATCTTGTCTTTTGGTAGTGAAGCAGCGTGTTGAGCAGCGTCTGGAGCAGATGGGCCGTCCTCAGGGAGTCCGGCTCCACACGGCTCATGTGTTGTGTATGGATGCCATCCTGAACGTGGGGTTAGAGATGGGCAGCCACAACCATGACTGCTGGCCGCATGTTTTCAGGTATAAAGAGCCACGTCTGCCTCATCTGTGGGAATAAAATAGTCAAATGGCCTTTAAAACCCCCTACCTTTAATTCTGTCTCAGAGTGACGGAGTACATCAGCTCTCTAGAGCACACCCACTTCAGCGACGGCTCCTTACAGCCATCCACCCTTACCACCATCACCCAGCAGAACCAGCAGCCGTCCGGCGTGGACCTGGGTCTGGAGCTGAGCTGTGAGCCCAGCCCGGAGGCTACAGAGCTGAGTCTGAGCCAGCCGGTCATCCAGCCGCTGTCCATCCAGGAGCTGCTGAAAGAGAGCAGCAGAGGAGGGCGTGGCCTGGACCTGAGGAGCGGCAGCCTGTTGACCGGGATCGGCGCTGCCAAAGCTGTCTGCACTCTGTCCACACAGGCTGACAGGTAGGACACGTGCCATCATTTATTAACCCTATGTTTCCATGTTTGTTTCAGATCTGAGAATTTTTCCTCTCAGTTACGTCGCAATAAGCAAATCAGAACCACATAAAAAATAAATAATTTAGAGATTTAACAAGACTGGATCTTCCTCCAAAATCTTCGTAATTTCTCTGCATTTAGACCCAGGGAACACAGGTTGTCAAAACGTTAGTTTTCATGGCAATAAATTTTAGTGTCTAGTATGAAACATAGATCTACAGAGAGTAGAACCTTCCAGTTATACTTTTAGAGATGTGTCCGAACGTCAGCCCTAGTCCCTATATACACAGAGTGCAGAATTATTAGGCAAGTTGTATTTTTGAGGATTACTTTATTATTGGGCCACAATTTTGTTCTAAAACCCAAAAGACTCCTTAATATCAAAAGTTTCATATTTTTGGAAGTTGATGTGTTTATTTTTAGATTTGGCCATTTTATGAGGATGTCTGTATGTGCAGGTAAATATAACTGTGCAGAATTATTAGGTAAAATGATATAAAAAAATGCTCATCTCACTTGTTTATTTTCACCAGGTAAACCAATATTACAACTCAGAAATAAACATTTGCGACATTCAAAAACAAATCAGTGACCAATATAGCAGTGATCCACATTGTGTGCAGCAGCCACCCCCTTCTTAAATGACCATCCCCCCCATACCAGCCCCTTTGACATTTTCTTACTTAATGTGTAAAATTTTTACCATATATTAACAGTAATGGCAATAATATTGCCCTTTCAACATTTGTTAGTAGCCTGAGTAAAATAAATAAAATGAAAGAAGTGTTCTACCATGATTATGAAGCTGATCCCAGTGGGAAATTAGTCCCTAACCATGTAGGGGCAGTGATAGCCATGCCAGTCCAGGGTCTGACTGAAGTTCTACTGTAAGGTGCCTCGGTCGAGGTCAATGAGCGGCGTACCTGACATGTAACAACCATACCATGCTTACTGCTTTAGGTTAATAGACTATATTAATTAGGTTATGTATGTTTCCATACATAACCTCATCAGGTGCAGATGAGCAGGCTCAGTGGAAGAGGGTAACCGAGACAGGACGTGGAACCAGAACTTGATGCAGGACTTTAAACTGGTCTCTTACCTGGAGCCAGGCTTACTGAGATAAAAACTGAACCTCCCCACATATAGAGCCAAAAACCCAGAGGACTCCGCGGGGGAGGAACAGTGGACAATCAGGAGACGAGACAAAGACAAAAACCCTCTTTCCACTGGCCGCCAGGATCCAGGACATGAACCTTGAAATAAAACAGACTGAACAGAATAACTAACTGAAAACAAATAATGATCTGGCCCCAAATGCTCAGGCTGAACAGAAATTAACCCAGAAGAAACAGGTGACAGGAATAAATTATAATTGAGGCAGGGAGGGAAAATGACAGCTGAAAGAAATTACTAATTAAGGAGGAGCAAACAGGCCAGATCATGACACAGACTGCTTGTTCCCCTTTGGCCTCTGAAATAACTCATCCTCATCCATAAAGCTGCCCCTCCCTGGACATTTTCTCTTGTTTAGGGCATCCTCATTGTCCACCTCAGCAAAGGTTCTGGGTCCAAATTTCTGGTCAAATCCTCAGCAGGTTCTGAAAACCTTTACCAGCCCATGTGTCGTTAACAACCATGAGATATTAAAGTCACTTCAATGCTTCTCGTCCTTTTCTTGCTGCTCGATTTGAATGTCATTGAGTTTTCTTAATTACGTCTTCGCTGCTGCCCTGCAATTGGCTACTTACAGCCAACAATTTGGGGTTGTAATATTCGTGTTAAAAAATAAATGTAATAGGTTAACTAATAAAATGGAATCTAAGTGGATGTAGAGTTTGTAGGATGATAACCTTTAAACCTATAAAGGTATTTACCAGGGTGGAGCCCCAGTGGTCCTTTAAGAGGTCTCCATCATAAGCAGCTGCAGCCATTAAGAGGTAATGACCAGAAGGGGGCAGCAGTGAGATTACTGCCTGGTTGTCTTTATTGAACAGTTTTTTTTTGTGTGTTTAACTTATTAATAGTTGGATAAATTCTTGAAATGAGGTCAGTTAGAGGGACATTTCATTCCTCTCTAAGCTTTCTGAGAAATAGAGTCAAGATTTGAGCCAGTAAAGTCCTTCAGTCACATGTTCAAATAGAAATATTGTTCTTAATATGCGCAAACATGCAACACGCACACACAGAGAAGTGAAAACAAGCTCTCCATGTGTTTGTTTCTGCTCAAGGATAATCTCTTATGTAAATATTTATCCAAGCTGCTTTTGGAGGGAATAAAGAATATTCCTCCTGATCTTTTTGACCAGATGGACGGAACATGTTCAGGATCTGAAAGGTGCTGCCAAACAACAGGAAACAGTCCACAGACCTGTCTATAATTACCCCGCTTCACTGACACCCGGGAACATTTCTTCTGTTTGTTCTCAGGGAAAATGAGAACATTTTTGTTTGAACTTTATCTACTTCCTGTTTTCATCACTTTGCATTTCTTTATTCAGTAATATTCAGATTCTAATTTCCAGTTTATTTTAATGAAAAATCTGCAGAGGAGTCGGTTATTCCAGCTTTAAATGTGAAATCAATGAAATAAATAAATCTTGAATAGATATTTCATAAAATGGAATAATACATCTTGAAGTAATTCAATAAAACCTACCTAAAATACATTTCTAAATAAATGTAATGAATATATATCGAAGTGAATAAATTAAAGCTTAAATGAGCTAAAAATTCTGTTTTTATGTATATTTTTGTAAGAAATTTAAGAACTTTCTGGTACATTAAATAATTTGTTTCTTATAATATTTTTTATTTCATTTTGAATCAAACATATTTTAGCTGGTAATGGTGTGCTTCTGTTTCTGTGTGTTCCAGGTTGTTTGAAGAAGCAGCTACCAAGCTGAACCTGGTTGGTCTGGTTGGTTTTCTGCAGCAGCTCAGGAAAGCTTCTCAGTCTCAGCTCTTCAACTCGGTTACAGAGACTGGAGATTATTCCCTGGCAATGCCAGGTAGGCACACGTATGATGCAGACCACACTCCGCTAGTACATAGACTGGAAGGCCCCTAGTAAAGGGCCCCAGCCCATACCCCTCACAGGGCACTACTACTGAAAAAAAAAAAGTAAACAAATGAAGAAAAAAAGGTAAAAAGCAAATTGAAAAGTTAAAAAGTTAATAAGCCTAGTTTAACAATTATATTTAGGTGTGCCAGTATCAGCATTAATGCCTCAAAGGTTTGGACCAAAGAAAATGTGTTTCTTTCACTCTGTGTTTTTCGTGTATTTCTTATTGAAGCACTTTTGTTATTTTTCTTAATATATTCGGCAAGTTGGCGTTATTAAATTGATGTTAATTTTTGCCATCAAAATATCCGTATTTTTTTAAGGTTACAAAGGTAATAAGGTCTTGTCCTGGATTCCAATAACACTTACAGGTTGAAATTCTTAATTTCAAAGTATTTAACTGAGTGCCCTATAAAGGGTTAAACCTATAAAGGTATATATGTGGGTGGAGCCCCAGAGGTCCTCTAAGACAGTGGTCCCCAACCTTTTTTGCGCCACGGACCGGCTATATGCCAGAATATATTTTCACGGACCGGCCTTTAAAGAGTAGGGGGGTAAATACGATCAAATAAAATGATACGACTGGCATAAAATCAAATACAAACAGCATAAAAATAAAACTCTCCATTATGTTGAATTAGTGGGAGCTCTGAGCTTGTTTCTCTGAAACAAGCCGGTCCCATCGTGGCGTAATCGGAGACTATGACACATGAAGTGTGCTCCTGATGTCCAGTCTGCTCCGTAGCTTTGTTTTGGTCGCTGTAACCGCAGAAAATCCCGCTTCACAAAGATAGGATGTTATAGATAGGATGTTATAGATAGGATGCGTTTTGACCTGAATTAACCTGTGTCAAGAGACACAGATGCACCGAGTTACGTAATTGGGAGGGAATACCGCAATTTTTTATATTTTTCAAAATAAAACATCACTTAGACTCTGATCGTCGATAAACTATATAGACATATATTTTTTCTGTGCTGCCCGGTACCAAATGACCGACCCGGTGGTTGGGGACCGCTGCTCTAAGAAGTCTCCATCATATGCAGCTGCAAGCATTAAGAGGTAATGACCAGAAGGGGGCAGCAGTGAGATTCCTGTCCTGTTGTCTTTATTGAGCAGTTGTTTTTCTTTTGTGTTTAACTTGTTATAAGTTGGATAAATTCTTGAAACGAGGTCAGTTAGAGGGACATGAGAAATTACTTTTCCAGGTTAAAGATGTGAACCGGTTGGGCAAACTCCCGCAGAAAGTGTAGAGATGGTTTGATGTTCTACGGCCGGGAGGAAAACCACACTTCTCCTGAAGCCGAGGTTCTACAATCAGCCGCGCACTCCTCCAGAACCCTGGCTTGTGCTGAAAATAGTAAACCCCTATAGTTGGAAAACAACCTCTTGTCCCCCCTTCTTATGTAGGGGAACCACTACCCCAGTCTGCTAATCCAAGGGAACTTTCCCTGACCTTTACACCATCCAGACCGGATCACCCCACCTCTTCTTCCACCACGTAAGGTGCATTGAGGAGATGCTCAGAGTTTTCCTCCACCGTCCAATGATGTCCTCATTCCGGGTCAACAGATCCTCACTCCCACTAAAAGTATTGTTGGCAAAGCTAACTAAGGATGTACCGGTCGGTTTGCCAGCATCCATTTGAGTCCAACCAATCGTCTTTCTCTATGGTCTCTCCAATCTCCTCCCAGGCCTGAGTTTTTTGTCTCTGCCAGACACTGCCACGCTTCAGGAGTCCCACAAGTCTGCCAGGCTCCATAGGAGTCCTTTCGTAATCTTGACAGCGTCTCTTACTGCTGGTGGTCTTCACCACCAATATGGGGATTGCCCCCACTGCAGTTAAATCAGGCGTTACAAACACAGCTAAGAGGTAGTTTTAGCATCCATGGATCGGGTCATCAAGACCTCCACCTCCGACTGCTACCCAATCCTCCTAGCATCATCCCTCATGGTTCCCCCTGCAGGTGGTGGGCCCAATGGGGAATGGCCTTTTGTCACTCCTTCAGACTAGGCCCAGATGGGTATGGTAAGGAGGAACCTGACCCTGGGCACTTGCCGACTAACCCCAACCCCAGGCCTGGCTTCAGGGTGGGGTCGTGGCTCCACCGTACCAGGTAACATCAAAAGGCCAGACTTTAAAGTCTTCATAAGGTTTTTAGAAGCACTCTTTGTTTGACCCATCAGCCAAATTTGCTTGGGAGACCCTAATTTAAGCCCCTCAAAACAAAACACTTTGAAATGCCTCCTCCATGTTAAGGTGGCAGATCAAGCAGGGGATGAAGTAGAAAGTGTCTTCTCTAATAATAATGAGGCTAAAGGACTTCTTTGCAGATTTACTTCTGGAAAAGCTTCTGCAACAAAATATTTAAGACAAAAAAGACTGTATTTGATGTAGAGATTGTCTTTTTCCATAAAATAATTGTGAATGACATGATCCTAATCAATAAAAGCGAGTGCCGATTGTTTTCAGGAGAAGCCAAATCCACGCTGGAGCGTCGCAGCGCTCTGCATCTCTTCCGCCTAGGAGAAGCTATGCTTAGGATCGTCAGGAACAAGAACCGGCCACTGCTGCACATGATGAGGGCCTGGAGCGTGGTGGCGCCCCATCTGGTGGAGGTAGGGACCTGCAGACAGACAGAGTTCACCGACGGACCACTGCTCTGTCACGTTTCCCCTAAATCACTCTGACCCATTTATCCCAGGCGGCTTGCCACAAGGAGCGCCACGTCTCCCAGAAGGCTGTGTCCTTCATCCATGATGTTCTGACTGAGGTGCTGACGAGCTGGGCGGAGCTTCCACACTTCCATTTTAATGAGGCGCTCTTCAGACCATTTGAGCACATCATGCAGCTGGAGCTCTGCGACGAGGACGTACAGGACCAGGTGAGGCCCGGTCTGCTGCGGCGCAGCAAAGCTTCTACCTGCCAGCACCAACCAGGTGGTCTCCCCTCAGGTGGTGACATCCATCGGAGAGCTGGTGGAGATGTGTTCCCCTCAGATCCTGTCCGGGTGGAGGCCTCTGTTCAGCGCTCTGAGGACTGTTCACAGCAGCAAGGCCGACACCAAAGACTACCTCCTGGGAGAATACTCCATGGGTAAAAAGAAGCTTCTGTTCGTCGGACAGAATCGGTGTCAGCTGATAGTTTAATAAAGCGTTTCCATGACTTTCTGTCTCCATATAGGCAAGTCCCAGGCTCCAGTGTTCGATGTGTTTGAGGCTTTCATCAACACAGACAACATCCAGGTCTTCGCTAACGCCGCCACAGACTACATCATGTGCCTCATGAAGTTTGTAAAAGGCCTGGGTGGGTGTCACTTCTGCAATTCAATTCAATTTAGTTTATTTCTATTGCGCCAATTCACAAAACATGTCATCTCAAGACACTTTACGGAGACATGTCAACCAGATCTTCCAGTCAAATTGATTCAAAGTATTTTATCTAATTTTATCTAACTAGTTGATTGCATCAAATCATTGAGTTGAAGGTAGTCCCTCACGCCGAGCAAGATTGTAGCGACAGTGGAGAGGAAAAACTTCCTTTTAAGAGGAAGCACCCTCCAGCAGAACCAGGCTCAGTGTGAGCGGCCATCTGCTGAGGCCCACTGGGGTTCAAGGAGACAGAAGCAGACATAGAAAAAGAAGCATAGATACAAAAGGCAGCTGTCAACCAGCTCCACAGGCGGCCCCGTCCAGGAAACACACAGCCAGGCAGACGAGCTCCGAGCCAGCTCCCATGTCAGAGGATGAAGAGAGCACATACAGTTAGTCACAGTCAGAGAAACAGGACTACACTGGAAAACAGGCCAAGCTCCAACATCTAGAAACAAAGGTGTTGATGGCAGCAGCATAGCTGATATTTCTCTCCAGGATGGAGTCACAGCCAAACAGGAACAGACCAGATGAAGCTACTATGAGAAAAAGCAGAGAGAGCAGAACGTTAGAGATTGAACTAACAGATTCTGCAGAGTGGGAGAATAGAGATAGAATGAAGCAGAATGATGAAAAAGGGGTCCCTATGTCCTCCAGCAGTCTAAGCCTATAGCAGCATAACTATAGAGAGAGAGCTCAGGATAACCTGAGCCACTCTAACTAAAAGCTTTATCAAAAAGGAAAGTTTTAAGCCTAGCCTTAAAAGTAGACAGGGTGTCTGCCTCACGGACTAAAACTGGTAGTTGGTTCCACAGGAGAGGAGCCTGATAACTAAAAGATCTGCCTCCCATTCTACTTTTAGAAGTTCTAGGAACCACTAGTAAACCTGCAGATTGAGAGCGAAGTGCTCTGTTAGGAACATAAGGAACAATCAGATCTCTGATATCAGATGGAGCTTGGCCATTTAAGGCCTTTTCTGCAATATATAATTACTTTATATTAGGGCTGTAACTAACGATTAATCGTAAAAAAAAAGAAATCGTAAAAAAATAAAAAAATCAACAGATTAATTTAGCTGCTAAATAATCGATTCATAATCGGTTAGCCAAAGGTTCTTTAAAGAAGATTTTTTTAATGAAATTGAACCAGTTTTTTTTCACTTCGTGGGTTCTGGATAGATCATATTGACAAATGAAAACATCTTTTTTTTTATCTTAAATGCAAAATGTTTCTTTTTTTTTTTAGCATCTTGGTATAATTATTGCTCTAATCTGGTTATTCTGTCAGCCGAAGGTTTGTTTTTTGGAGTCTCTATACTCCTGTTACTGATTAATCGGTTACTAAATTAGTTGACAGTTATTTCAATAATGGATTAATCACGATTAATCCGATTGATTCTTTCTGCCCTGTTTATATATTTGGTTTTCCAGCCTTGGAGGATTTATTTTCTCGAAGAATGTCACTTTTAGAATAATTCTCAGCTTCTAAGAACTTAAATATCGTCGATTTTCTTTAGGTGTGATTGTTGTATTTATGTTTTTTATGGTTATTGGTCTGCAGGAGAGGTGGACTACAAAGAGATTGGAGACTGCGTTCATGCCTCCGGGTTCAGCTCCACCGAACTCTGCGTTCCTGCTCTTGACTACCTGCACAAATGTTCACAGGTCAGAGGTCATCTGTATAGGATAACCTGTTTTCCAGCGTTGGAAGATTCTCACATGCTTTGTTGGGTTTTACGGTTCCAGCTGCTGGCGAAGATCTATAAGATGCCGTCCAAGCCGGTGTTTCTGGGAGCTCGGCTTGCCGGCCTGCCGATGAGATCGCAGGAGCGTTCCATCAGCAGTGAGGACGGGATGGACTGTGTCCTCCAGGAGTTCGATGATGACACAGGTGAAGGAAACAGACTTTTTTTTTTTATGTCAGAGCTGATCTTTTTCCTGTTGGGATCCAGCTGCTCTGCAAAAAATCTAAATCTAAATAAGTCATTTTTTCTTAAAATAAGTGCATTTTTTCTTGAATTGAGGAGGTAAGTGAAACACTTTACCAATGGAACAAGACGATTTACATTTAAAATAAGAAAAAATAATTGCATTATCTTATTTCTAGTGCAAATGATCTAATTATCTTATTTTAAGAGTAAAAATACTAATTCTATTGGCAGATCTTATTAAACTATTCAAATTAAGGGTAAAGAAATGTTTACTTATTTCTAGATTGTTTTTGCAGTATTAATTGATTGACATTATCGATCTAACAGTGGATAAATTCACTCGTTACATCAGCTCAAATAGTCAAAAAGTGTAAAGGTGTTTGAGATATATACGGTTTATATAGTGCGTTCACATATGACAGCTTTTGTTTAATAGTAGGATCCTTATTTATATAATTGAATCTCTCTTTCCAGGTTTAATCCAGGTGTGGATCTTACTTTTAGAGCAGCTCACAGCAGCCGTGTCCAACTGCCCCCGACAGCATCAGCCTCCCACCCTGGAGCTGCTCTTCACCTTGCTCAGAGAGGTCACAGCTGTACCAGGTGATGTACAGGAACACCTGCAGCAGGGCCCTTTGTCCCGTTTTTACCTGACCACGACAACCCTGCGTGAACTGTGTTTGTAAAAAACATGCAAAAGAGAGAAAAAAAGCAGCCTAAAAACTGGAAAAAGGTTGAACAGTAGCAACCTCCTGAGAGGCATAGTTTCAGAAAGATGCTTTAAAGCGCGGCACCAACCAGTTGGAACATTTCTATTTGATCCTGAACATACAGACCAACTAACTAATCAAATATCTGAACCATCTCCATGCCGCAGGCCCAGGCTTCGCCATCTTCGCCGTCATTCAGCTGCTCCTTCCTGTGATGTCGCTGTGGCTGCAGCGTAGCCATGGAGACCACTCTTACTGGGACGTGGCGGCGGCGAATTTCAAGCACGCCATCGGCCTGTCATGCGAGCTGGTTGTGGAGCACGTCAACAGCTTCATCCACTCAGGTGAGCTATGTCTGCAGCGGCTCTCTATGAAAGCTGCAGGGCAGGTTTTTATCTGCCTGAATGATTTCCTCGCTGCAGGTGTGTTGCCATCAAACGGATCGTCTGCCGTCACAGATCTGATTAAGGCTTACTGATCGCCTCGTGCATGATGTGTTCAGGAAGAATTGGAGCATGATTCATGCCATGTTGTCCTCTGCAGTGTCTCAGCATGTTTACAACTTGTTTGTCTGTTTTGGCCCCTCCCTTCCTGTAGACATTGGTTACGAGTCTCTGATCAACCTGATGCTGAAGGATCTGTTCAAGCTGCTGGTGGCGTGCGTGTCTGAACCTGCAGAGACCATCTCCAGAGTGGGCTGCTCCTGCATCAGGTCACCTCATCTTTACCCATAACACAGTTTGCATCAAACACCTACATGTTCCACTTGCTAGATTTGAAGCTATAGCAGCTATAGAACTATTTATATGGTTCTAATTACAAATTTTTTTTTCAGACAATTTTATCAATAGACATGTTAGACATTCCCCTCGGAGCTCTGCTGGTTGCCGGGGTCCTCTCAACTTTGGACATTTTTTTTTACATTATGCATGAAATCGGTAAATGGTCCATAAATTGATGCTTAAAAGTATAATGTTCTCACCTCAAATGATCTTAAAACGTACTTTTATTGAACAACGGCAACAGAAAAGAGAACTTTTAACTTAATACTCTGAGCTCTGTGAGCGCTAACCTGGAAGCTGCTGCTGCAGTGCATGCTGGGACAGCTGTCAATCTCAAAAATGGACAAGTCTGCTCTGATGCATGCTGGGTAAAGAGGGAGGGCCGAGAGGAACAGTACTAAGGCTGATGCTGATGACGTTTCACGGGTACACGAGCACATGAGAACGCAAGTACACATATTGAGAAACGACCAAGTTGATATGATTCACTTTATAGTTTTACTGCATGACCTGTTAAAACCTTCCTAAACCACGTTAAACTGATGCTTCTCAAATCTCTGCAGAGCTTCTGTTTGTGTCTTTGCTCACTGCTTTCCTCATATAAACCTGCAAAGACCATCCAGGTTCTGGATTTTAGGCTGCACGGGTTTATTTAAAATAAGTTCTTATAAATAAGTACTTTTTATTGCTGGGATGTTGGCTAAGGAAAAGTGTCAGAAATAAACTCCTGCTTGTTTGCTCTGTATCTGTTTGACTCTGCAGGTACGTGTTGGTGACGGTGGGTCCAGTGTTTACGGAGGAAATGTGGAGGCTGGCCTGCTGCGCCCTGCAGGATGCTTTTTCTGCAACATTAGAGCCTGTTAAGGTACGACAACTCTCACAGATCATCCCCTGCCAAAGATCAGATTTTAAAAAGCAACAACTGGATAAAATAGGATTTTAAAGTTAGGGGAATGAAAAACCTAGGGGTGATCTGAATGCCCTGAAATTTGCCCTGGAGGTGAGCAGAATTTATCTAAAATCTTTCTCTGAAGCTAAACTCTCACACAAACATTCTGAGTCCGGAGGCTCTTTTTTAAACGATCTTTAATTTCTCCACTTTTATTTTAGCAGATTAAAGTCAGAGACTAAAACATTCAGTTTTATGGTGCGTTCAGACCGAAGGCGGCGCCCGCGGTGATTTCCGCAGGTAGTTCACCGCTCCGCATTTCAGATGCCGTGTTTACACCCTGGACCTCATCATCAAATAGGAGATTTAGCTGCATGGAGCTGAAACTCCACTGATGTGAAAAATCTCAGCACATAAACTGAATGGTTATTTCTTATGTAGTGCTGGTTTGGGGATTTAAAATGGTCATTTGTAAAAATAAGAAAAAATAAAGATCAACAAAGGAAATACCAGGAACTTCTTATCACTCCTTACTCTTCTTTGTGTGAACAGAACTGGTTTTGGTTAGATAGAAAACTTTGAACCAATCTGACTGGATGATCTGGTTGAATTATCTCTGTAAAGAGCCTTTAAATGACTAAAAAATAAAATGCTCATTGAATTGGTGCTATAGAAATAAACTGAACTGAAGTGTAAACAACTATCCATCCATCCATCCATCCATCCATCCATCCATCATCCATCCATCATCCACCATCCATCCATCCTCCATCCATCCACCCTCCATCCATCATCCATCCATCCATCCATCCATCCATCCACCATCCATCATCCATCCATCCATCCATCCATCCATCCATCCATCCATCCATCCATCATCCATCCATCATCCATCCATCCATCCTCCATCCATCCACCATCCATCCATCATCCACCATCCATCCATCCTCCATCCATCCACCATCCATCCATCATCCACCATCCATCCATCATCCACCATCCATCCATCCTCCATCCATCCATCATCCATCCATCCATCCATCCATCCATCCATCATCCATCCATCCATCCATCCATCCATCCACCCTCCATCCATCATCCATCCATCCATCCTCCATCCATCCACCATCCATCCATCATCCACCATCCATCCATCCTCCATCCATCCACCCTCCATCCATCATCCATCCATCCATCCATCCATCCATCCATCCACCATCCATCATCCATCCATCCATCCATCCATCCATCCATCCATCCATCCATCCATAAATCTAGCTTGTTTGCTGCGCTCCACAGCCTGCATGTTGTAACATGTTTTTTTTTTTTTTTTTAAAGTTCAGGTTTATTTATAAGACTCCAAACTTCCACATCCACCAATATTATTCTGTTTCATGCAAACATCAGTATTACATACTATCATACATGAGTTATTTCTATTTTAAACTAAAGGACCCTTTTGTTTGTCCACAGCCAAACATTTTCCTCTCACTTTACCTTAGAAATCTGTGATCTTAGCCTAAAACTATCGGCCGCTTATATTCCCTCTGATAAACATGTTAGAAAGGCTTCATATGACCCAGAACTGAGACTTGTGACGGTGCCGGACCCTCATGCCTGTTTCATTTGATTAAATCCCAGCAGGATCTGCTTTGTGAGGACTTGTGTTAATTTGTTGATGACGGCACCTGCTGTGTGTCTCTGTGGATTTGCAGAGAACATCCTCAGTGTGACTTAAACCCCTGCTGATCCATTTCAGCCTCTCATCCCTGTCTCCAGCTAACATGGACGGGACCTCATCGGGAATCCGACTCCAGAATATTCCTGCAGCTCAGAGGCAGCAGTCTGCCTGACTGCAGCTAAGCAGCTTTACTGATTAAACCTCCAGTGTTTATTCATTTGTGTGTGAGGTTCAGAAAGGTAGACGATGATAACCAACGATTGGACGCCTGCAAAGAGAAAACAATTTCTTTATTTTCAGGATTTTCAACAGGACAAGAAACTAATAAACTCAATTATTAAAATCTTTGTAAAAAGGTAAAAGATATGAAACTCATAAACTAATCAGGAAAATCGAATATTTAAAAATGGATTATCTGCCATATAATAGGAGATATTGCTTTTATCATCCATATAAAGCAGCTGGGATGGTCTGAATATGACATGTATCCATCAGTCATGTAATGTTTATGTAATTGTCTTATAGAGTCATAGAAACTGGACTTTAAACTTGATATTTATTGAGGTTTTGAGTTTTTGGGAAAATGTCATCCTCCGCCTCCTTCTATTAATCTTCTAACCTTCTTCCTCTCCTCTTCCATCAATCTTAAACTTATCTAAAACAGACACAAAATACAGTCAAAATCCCTCCCAAACACACATCATCTCATGCATGTTATAATTATTATGATATGGTGATTAATATTATATTATTATTGTTATTGTTGTTTTCTCACCTGATTAATTACTAAAAAGACTGATCACCACAATATTTGGAGCCTAGATAAGTCATTTTTTCTTAAAATACTGTAAGTGATTTTTTTTTCTTGAATTGAGGAGGGAAGTGAGACATTTTGCCAATGGAACAAGACAATTTACACTTAAAATAAGAAAAAACAATTCCATTGGCAAATCATCTCATTTACCTACTCAAATTAAGAATAAATACACTTAATTTAAGGAAATTTTTAGTTATTTCTAGATTGTTTTTGCAGTAAAAAAACAAGCTAATAAATGAACATTAAACAGGCGGTTATCTCTTCCTCCATCATTCTCAGATCATGCAGATCTTGTCTCATTCAGTTTTCCTTTTTCTGCCTCTCATTATTTATAATGAGATACTTTCATATATCCAAACTGAGTGGTAGAAAATTAGACCTAAGCCTGGAAGCTCATAAATCACAATAATTAAACAGCAGATAAACTTATAACTCTAGTTTTTAATCTTCAGATAGTTAGTTATTGTAAGTAAAGGTCACCAATCAGTTCTAAAACCATCTTTAGATGACCCTTGTTGATCCCTGGAGAACCATTGAACCAGATTAGCTCCTTATAAGGAGTTTTCAATCATTTTGTTTAATTTTATCTGAGTCTATTTCCTCTTTCAGCTGCAGCCAATAGTCTTACCTTTTGTTGATTAGCTTGGTTTATGTTATATTTCTGGTCCTTATCTTTAGTAAAAGATTAGATTAGATTAGATGAGCTTTATTGATCTTACAGCGGAGAAATTCACTGGTCACATATTGGTATAGTACTTAAAGCTGAAGTCTGTAAGTTTTAAAAAATCACTTTTTTGTCATATTGGCTAAAACTGTCCCTATGCCCAGACAGCAGTACATGTGATATGTAACCTGTGAAAAAAACTGCTTCAATTGGTCCCGCATACTGCCTGTATTTCAATCTGAAAAGAATAATTTGGGACGAGTCAAAACAACCAATCACAGCCAGAGGAGCGTCTGATGGAGTGTCAATTACAGCTCACCCCCCCGCCCCCCTCACCGCGTAACCTGCCGCAGCGCCCGGCTGCCGCAGTCAGGAGGACGCGCGTGGAAGTCATGGCGGAGTGACAGCCACCAGCGAAAGAGAAACTGCCCTTACTGCCCCTGCCGACAACTGCTTACATGGCAAACTTCAGTATAACCAGCATCTTATATCTAGCTGCTTGAAGGTGAGTGTTTTCGCTCATACCGGTTCACACTCCATGCCGCGTACGCTGCTTTGACGCTTCTGGTCGCATGCGGTAGCCGCGCAGATGCTGTGAGAGGGGTGGGGCTTGGAGGTGGGGCATGAGTGAAGCAGAGAGGGTGGGGGAGTGGCGTGAAACCTGTTTGTCTTCAAATTTTCAGTCGAAGTCTGCTCTCTTCTCAATGTTACAGACTGCAGCTTTAAAGAGGGTGCAAACAAGGAGGAAAGGTCCATTAGGAATAAAATAAATCAAAATAAAATTAAAATAAATAAAAAAATAAGAAATAAAAAAAATTAAAAAATACAAGGGAGTAACACAGAGATTTGAGGTGACATATGTACAATCAGGATGGCTTATGTACAGGTGGATTGACTTAAAAAAAAAAATAAAAATTTTATTAACCTGCACATGAAGCAAACACTTATCACAATGATGAGCCCAATTCAAACCAGATGAACCGATTAACACACTCAGCATAACACAGGGCAGCTGCGATCCGTTGTGATAACGAACTTCCTCGTCTGTTTAAAATGTGGCACGCTCTGCTCCTCATTTATATGTTAACAGCTGCCAACCAGTTAGCTAACTGTTTCTGTGTGCAGCATGTTCACTCGCTCTTTCTACCGTAATAACAGTCTGCACGCAACATTTACTAAAATCTGAGACATTTCCGGGGATGGCTTTAGCCGAGGACAGATGGTCCTAAACGGGGACTGTCCCCGGAAATTGCACAAGTGAGATCACCGCAGTTTGGAAAAGTTCAAGCCGCAGCCACAGAAGAGAGGAAGTAGATAAGATGGGGTTATTTAGGGGGAAACACCAGATCTGCCAAAATAAAATGTTGGAAATAAAGTTCCTATCAGCTCTGGGCGCAGGAAGGCTGCGCCCCGGATGGCCCTATCCTGTTGCATTGCAGAGGAGCTACTGCGCATGTACAACCTTTAGCGAGGGAGACAGATTTACCTGTCATTAAAGATTAAACATTTATAATGCACATTAAAAGTTATATTAATATATTTGGAAATATTTGAATTTCATGAATAATTTTTATTCGTTTTTTATTTCTTAATCAAGGTCGTTGTGTAAGCGGTGTTGCACCCACTACTGGCCGCTGCTTGGAATATGGTTTTAGTAACTTAGCCAGAGTGTTCTGCTTGGTGTCCGTTTATCTGACTAATAAAAAAAGGTAATTAAAAATGTCTGGCTGTGATTTCACTCCATGTCGAAATGTTTAAGAGTACGGAGACTTTGCTAAGATGCACCAGTTGAGATGGATATTTTTTCCCACCATTATTTTACCATGGAAGTTATGTCATCATTGAAAATAATGATGATAATTGATAATGCTCTGCCACTGTTGGTCTGTGGATCACTGCATCCTTTTTGTTGATCAGTTTAAACATTTTTGGCCATTTGCTGCAAAGTAACCCTTTGGGGTTATGTGAAGTAAGATGAGTAAAGATGAAAACAGTCAACATTCATCAATCCTTAATTTTACAGTATATTTCTAGTTTTCTAAAGATCATTTAGAGAACAAATAATGGGAACTCATTGACCAGCAATGTATATCGGTCCCATGATGCTAGAGAGCAAGTTCGTAATCTAGTTCATCATGTTTAATCACTTCTTACTCCTTTAAACAAAAAAAACCCCACAAAAAACAAAAAAAAACTCTTCGATTTCTGCTTCACCAGCAGCTTAAATCTGTAACAAGTAGCTTCAGACATCTGAACATGTGACATTTGATGAGGCTTATGGAAAAGCTGCTTTTGTCTCCGAAACATTCAGGTCACATTTGATCCACGGTTCAACATTTATCTACAATCCTGGGTGCGGCTCGCTAAAGCTGTCTGGGTCTGCTGATCGATGCACTGAATGTTAAGAAACAATTCCTTTAATTCATGTATGATGCTGAATAAATGGAATATATGTTCCTCACCAGGATAGGGAACAGCCTGGAGTTCCACAGGGAGCCCTGCTGGAATTTTTATCTTCTAAACCTAATTCCCCTTAAACTGGATAGATTTTTTAACTAGTCCATCAGTCATGTTCAAGGAGCAAATCTTTTTAGTGAATCTCTTGATTTAATGATCTGATTTCCATCCCTAACATACGGTTGTGGGGTATTGATAATGATTTAAAAGATGTTGATCCTGGATGCAATCAGCTGAGAGGAGCTCCCCCTGCAGGGAGGCTGGTAGCTGAGATCCCGGGCAGCTCAGAGTAGAGCTGCTGCTCCACTGCACTAAGAGGTGCCTGCTGAGATTGATGTAGATCAGGGCATTCCCAAAATGGGGTTCAGGACCCCCCAGCGAGGTACGGGACATAGCATTAGGGGTCCCAAGATGTTTTTCACGGGTATATAAAGGGCTAAAGTATACTATGTATGGGGGGTGTTGGCCTAGTGGTAATGGCAGAGTACTTGTGCTCTGAGAAGGTTGCAAGTAACTGGTTCGAATCCCACTGCCTCCACTCTGGGTTCCTGAGCAAGACCCTTAACCCCTGATTGCTCCCCAGGCGCTGCAAAATGGTAGCCCACTGCTCCCCAAGGGGATGGGCTAACTGTAGGGGCGGAGCTAAATAGGGGGGCAGAGGTGGCCATGGCTACCATTAGCCAATCATTGGCCACACTTGTGGCCACCCCTGCCATTTTTTTCCTCTATTACAGATTGTGGCAGCAGTAATAAGTGGAAAATTCAAAACATTTATATTTTTCATATATTAACAATTACTTGACAACAAACACACTGTGGTTAATTCTGCACATCAATATACTAACATTAAAGATGACAAGTACTGAATTCATGCTCTTTTCAGAAGTAGATTTTGTGTTTCATGGGGTAAAGAGAAAATTATGTGTCTCTGCAATTCATCTTGGAGTCTTTAGTGAATTCATAGATAAATAACTATTTTAATAAAACATTATATGTAGAATGATTATCAAAAAAAGTAGGACAATGGAAAAGATGTTCACCCCAGAACTCAAACCTGAAAGAATTGTATTCATTATACCTTTTATCTAGAAAGCACAGATGTTTCAATATATGCATCTATTTGTTCCACTGTTCCAACAAGAAAATGAACGAGCAAAAGATTCATATTTTCTAAATAAAGACAAACTATACTTTCCTACATCCTATGGTAATAGGATGTAGGAAAGTATAGTTTGTCTTTATTTAGAAAATATGGATCTTTTGCTCGTTTATTTTCCTGTTGGAACAGTGGAGATTGACCCTGAGGTTCTGACGCCTATCCAATTTCAGCAACGCCTCTGGTTACATGCAGAGGTCAATCTCTCCAATGAGAGATCAATAAAGTTCAATTACTTATTATTAAATGCGACCGGGCAACCCTGAATTAAAGAGATGGAACATATTTTTATTCATATAAATCATTATTCAAAGTTCAGCTCATCCGCAGACCCTAAATGTGTGACTTTAGCAGATATCTGATCAGGATAGCTCTGTTTTTATCTCTCCCTGTAGAACCTTCTAGCATGCTTTCATAGCGGCTCGGACAGCTTCTCTGGAGACGCCTGCGAGGTGAAGGTCGCGGCTCCGTCTCACTCTCCATCAGCCGAGGCCGAGTACTGGAGGATCAAAGCTATGGCTCAGCAGGTCGGTTAAAGAATTCTTATATTTAAGGGACTGAAATCCTTGAATATATCACGAAACAAGCAGAAATAGAAGCTGGAAGCTGAAGAAATACAGTAGCAGCTATTCCAAATGTTCCACTTTCTCTGATGAGCCCTTGGCTGGCCCTTAGTTAGCCCTTAGTTGGCCCTTGGCTGGCCCTTAGTTGGCCCTTGGCTGGTCAGAAACTGTAATCCAGTAAAAGGGTGGAGTCAGAGTAAAAAGATATGCTCGCCCAGGAGAAGGAGGGGGTCACTCCAATGGTTGGAAGTTGGAGGGGGTATTGCTGGGAATTGCAGGGAAGTGGGCTGTCATTTGGCTGGTGTTTGACTGGGAAGCGCCATTTTGAATGGCTGCTACTGTAATATCAGTCTCTATTACAGAGATTAGTGCGGCCTTTATCGTCACTGTAGATCAGTGAGTTTCCTCCGTTTGCTGCAGGTCTTCATGTTAGACACTCAGTGCTCTCTGTTTGCTGCAGGTCTTCATGTTAGGCACTCCGTACTCTCTGTTTGCTGCAGGTCTTCATGTTAGACACTCAGTGCTCTCTGTTTGCTGCAGGTCTTCATGTTAGGCACTCTGTGCTCTCTGTTTGCTGCAGGTCTTCATGTTAGGCACTCAGTGCTCTCTGTTTGCTGCAGGTCTTCATGTTAGACACTCAGTGCTGTCTGTTTGCTGCAGGTCTTCATGTTAGACACTCAGTGCTCTCTGTTTGCTGCAGGTCTTCATGTTAGACACTCAGTGCTCTCTGTTTGCTGCAGGTCTTCATGTTAGGCACTCAGTGCTCTCTGTTTGCTGCAGGTCTTCATGTTAGGCACTCCGTGCTCTCTGTTTGCTGCAGGTCTTCATGTTAGGCACTCAGTGCTCTCTGTTTGCTGCAGGTCTTCATGTTAGGCACTCAGTGCTCTCTGTTTGCTGCAGGTCTTCATGTTAGACACTCAGTGCTCTCTGTTTGCTGCAGGTCTTCATGTTAGGCACTCAGTGCTCTCTGTTTGCTGCAGGTCTTCATGTTAGACACTCAGTGCTCTCTGTTTGCTGCAGGTCTTCATGTTAGACACTCCGTGCTCTCTGTTTGCTGCAGGTCTTCATGTTAGGCACTCAGTGCTCTCTGTTTGCTGCAGGTCTTCATGTTAGACACTCAGTGCTCTCTGTTTGCTGCAGGTCTTCATGTTAGACACTCAGTGCTCTCTGTTTGCTGCAGGTCTTCATGTTAGACACTCCGTGCTCTCTGTTTGCTGCAGGTCTTCATGTTAGACACTCAGTGCTCTCTGTTTGCTGCAGGTCTTCATGTTAGACACTCAGTGCTCTCTGTTTGCTGCAGGTCTTCATGTTAGGCACTCAGTGCTCTCTGTTTGCTGCAGGTCTTC
Organism: Cyprinodon diabolis; assembly: GCA_030533445.1. NCBI lineage: Eukaryota > Metazoa > Chordata > Actinopteri > Cyprinodontiformes > Cyprinodontidae > Cyprinodon > Cyprinodon diabolis. Next base: position 44,065,655 of record CM060083.1, read on the forward strand.
ATGTTAGACACTCAGTGCTCTCTGTTTGCTGCAGGTCTTCATGTTAGACACTCCGTGCTCTCTGTTTGCTGCAGGTCTTCATGTTAGACACTCTGTGCTCTCTGTTTGCTGCAGGTCTTCATGTTAGACACTCAGTGCTGTCTGTTTGCTGCAGGTCTTCATGTTAGACACTCCGTGCTCTCTGTTTGCTGCAGGTCTTCATGTTAGGCACTCAGTGCTCTCTGTTTGCTGCAGGTCTTCATGTTAGGCACTCAGTGCTCTCTGTTTGCTGCAGGTCTTCATGTTAGACACTCCGTGCTCTCTGTTTGCTGCAGGTCTTCATGTTAGGCACTCAGTGCTCTCTGTTTGCTGCAGGTCTTCATGTTAGACACTCCGTGCTCTCTGTTTGCTGCAGGTCTTCATGTTAGGCACTCAGTGCTCTCTGTTTGCTGCAGGTCTTCATGTTAGACACTCAGTGCTCTCTGTTTGCTGCAGGTCTTCATGTTAGGCACTCAGTGCTCTCTGTTTGCTGCAGGTCTTCATGTTAGGCACTCAGTGCTCTCTGTTTGCTGCAGGTCTTCATGTTAGGCACTCAGTGCTCTCTGTTTGCTGCAGGTCTTCATGTTAGACACTCTGTGCTCTCTGTTTGCTGCAGGTCTTCATGTTAGGCACTCAGTGCTCTCTGTTTGCTGCAGGTCTTCATGTTAGACACTCTGTGCTCTCTGTTTGCTGCAGGTCTTCATGTTAGACACTCTGTGCTCTCTTTTTGCTGCAGGTCTTCATGTTAGGCACTCCGTGCTCTCTGTTTGCTGCAGGTCTTCATGTTAGGCACTCAGTGCTCTCTGTTTGCTGCAGGTCTTCATGTTAGACACTCAGTGCTGTCTGTTTGCTGCAGGTCTTCATGTTAGACACTCTGTGCTCTCTTTTTGCTGCAGGTCTTCATGTTAGGCACTCAGTGCTCTCTGTTTGCTGCAGGTCTTCATGTTAGACACTCAGTGCTGTCTGTTTGCTGCAGGTCTTCATGTTAGACACTCTGTGCTCTCTTTTTGCTGCAGGTCTTCATGTTAGGCACTCCGTGCTCTCTGTTTGCTGCAGGTCTTCATGTTAGGCACTCAGTGCTCTCTGTTTGCTGCAGGTCTTCATGTTAGACACTCAGTGCTCTCTGTTTGCTGCAGGTCTTCATGTTAGACACTCAGTGCTCTCTGTTTGCTGCAGGTCTTCATGTTAGGCACTCCGTGCTCTCTGTTTGCTGCAGGTCTTCATGTTAGGCACTCCGTGCTCTCTGTTTGCTGCAGGTCTTCATGTTAGGCACTCCGTGCTCTCTGTTTGCTGCAGGTCTTCATGTTAGGCACTCTGTGCTCTCTGTTTGCTGCAGGTCTTCATGTTAGGCACTCCGTGCTCTCTTTTTGCTGCAGGTCTTCATGTTAGACACTCTGTGCTCTCTGTTTGCTGCAGGTCTTCATGTTAGGCACTCAGTGCTCTCTGTTTGCTGCAGGTCTTCATGTTAGACACTCAGTGCTCTCTGTTTGCTGCAGGTCTTCATGTTAGGCACTCAGTGCTCTCTGTTTGCTGCAGGTCTTCATGTTAGGCACTCAGTGCTCTCTGTTTGCTGCAGGTCTTCATGTTAGGCACTCAGTGCTCTCTTTTTGCTGCAGGTCTTCATGTTAGGCACTCTGTGCTCTCTGTTTGCTGCAGGTCTTCATGTTAGGCACTCAGTGCTCTCTGTTTGCTGCAGGTCTTCATGTTAGACACTCAGTGCTGTCTGTTTGCTGCAGGTCTTCATGTTAGACACTCAGTGCTCTCTGTTTGCTGCAGGTCTTCATGTTAGACACTCAGTGCTCTCTGTTTGCTGCAGGTCTTCATGTTAGGCACTCAGTGCTCTCTGTTTGCTGCAGGTCTTCATGTTAGACACTCTGTGCTCTCTGTTTGCTGCAGGTCTTCATGTTAGGCACTCAGTGCTCTCTGTTTGCTGCAGGTCTTCATGTTAGGCACTCAGTGCTCTCTGTTTGCTGCAGGTCTTCATGTTAGGCACTCCGTGCTCTCTGTTTGCTGCAGGTCTTCATGTTAGGCACTCCGTGCTCTCTGTTTGCTGCAGGTCTTCATGTTAGGCACTCCGTGCTCTCTGTTTGCTGCAGGTCTTCATGTTAGACACTCTGTGCTCTCTGTTTGCTGCAGGTCTTCATGTTAGACACTCAGTGCTCTCTGTTTGCTGCAGGTCTTCATGTTAGACACTCCGTGCTCTCTGTTTGCTGCAGGTCTTCATGTTAGGCACTCCGTGCTCTCTGTTTGCTGCAGGTCTTCATGTTAGACACTCTGTGCTCTCTGTTTGCTGCAGGTCTTCATGTTAGACACTCCGTGCTCTCTGTTTGCTGCAGGTCTTCATGTTAGACACTCCGTGCTCTCTGTTTGCTGCAGGTCTTCATGTTAGGCACTCCGTGCTCTCTGTTTGCTGCAGGTCTTCATGTTAGACACTCTGTGCTCTCTGTTTGCTGCAGGTCTTCATGTTAGACACTCTGTGCTCTCTTTTTGCTGCAGGTCTTCATGTTAGGCACTCCGTGCTCTCTGTTTGCTGCAGGTCTTCATGTTAGGCACTCAGTGCTCTCTGTTTGCTGCAGGTCTTCATGTTAGACACTCAGTGCTGTCTGTTTGCTGCAGGTCTTCATGTTAGACACTCTGTGCTCTCTTTTTGCTGCAGGTCTTCATGTTAGGCACTCCGTGCTCTCTGTTTGCTGCAGGTCTTCATGTTAGGCACTCAGTGCTCTCTGTTTGCTGCAGGTCTTCATGTTAGACACTCAGTGCTCTCTGTTTGCTGCAGGTCTTCATGTTAGACACTCAGTGCTCTCTGTTTGCTGCAGGTCTTCATGTTAGGCACTCCGTGCTCTCTTTTTGCTGCAGGTCTTCATGTTAGGCACTCCGTGCTCTCTGTTTGCTGCAGGTCTTCATGTTAGGCACTCCGTGCTCTCTGTTTGCTGCAGGTCTTCATGTTAGACACTCCGTGCTCTCTTTTTGCTGCAGGTCTTCATGTTAGGCACTCCGTGCTCTCTGTTTGCTGCAGGTCTTCATGTTAGGCACTCTGTGCTCTCTGTTTGCTGCAGGTCTTCATGTTAGGCACTCCGTGCTCTCTTTTTGCTGCAGGTCTTCATGTTAGACACTCTGTGCTCTCTGTTTGCTGCAGGTCTTCATGTTAGGCACTCAGTGCTCTCTGTTTGCTGCAGGTCTTCATGTTAGGCACTCAGTGCTCTCTGTTTGCTGCAGGTCTTCATGTTAGACACTCAGTGCTCTCTGTTTGCTGCAGGTCTTCATGTTAGGCACTCAGTGCTCTCTTTTTGCTGCAGGTCTTCATGTTAGGCACTCTGTGCTCTCTGTTTGCTGCAGGTCTTCATGTTAGGCACTCAGTGCTCTCTGTTTGCTGCAGGTCTTCATGTTAGACACTCAGTGCTCTCTGTTTGCTGCAGGTCTTCATGTTAGACACTCTGTGCTCTCTGTTTGCTGCAGGTCTTCATGTTAGACACTCCGTGCTCTCTGTTTGCTGCAGGTCTTCATGTTAGACACTCCGTGCTCTCTGTTTGCTGCAGGTCTTCATGTTAGGCACTCAGTGCTCTCTGTTTGCTGCAGGTCTTCATGTTAGGCACTCAGTGCTTTCTGTTTGCTGCAGGTCTTCATGTTAGACACTCCGTGCTCTCTGTTTGCTGCAGGTCTTCATGTTAGGCACTCCGTGCTCTCTGTTTGCTGCAGGTCTTCATGTTAGGCACTCCGTGCTCTCTTTTTGCTGCAGGTCTTCATGTTAGACACTCCGTGCTCTCTTTTTGCTGCAGGTCTTCATGTTAGGCACTAAGTGCTCTCTTTTTGCTGCAGGTCTTCATGTTAGGCACTCAGTGCTCTCTGTTTGCTGCAGGTCTTCATGTTAGGCACTCCGTGCTCTCTTTTTGCTGCAGGTCTTCATGTTAGACACTCCGTGCTCTCTTTTTGCTGCAGGTCTTCATGTTAGGCACTCAGTGCTCTCTTTTTGCTGCAGGTCTTCATGTTAGGCACTCAGTGCTCTCTGTTTGCTGCAGGTCTTCATGTTAGGCACTCAGTGCTCTCTGTTTGCTGCAGGTCTTCATGTTAGGCACTCAGTGCTCTCTGTTTGCTGCAGGTCTTCATGTTAGACACTCCGTGCTCTCTGTTTGCTGCAGGTCTTCATGTTAGACACTCCGTGCTCTCTGTTTGCTGCAGGTCTTCATGTTAGACACTCTGTGCTCTCTGTTTGCTGCAGGTCTTCATGTTAGGCACTCAGTGCTCTCTGTTTGCTGCAGGTCTTCATGTTAGACACTCCGTGCTCTCTGTTTGCTGCAGGTCTTCATGTTAGACACTCCGTGCTCTCTGTTTGCTGCAGGTCTTCATGTTAGACACTCAGTGCTCTCTGTTTGCTGCAGGTCTTCATGTTAGGCACTCAATGCTCTCTGTTTGCTGCAGGTCTTCATGTTAGACACTCCGTGCTCTCTGTTTGCTGCAGGTCTTCATGTTAGACACTCCGTGCTCTCTGTTTGCTGCAGGTCTTCATGTTAGGCACTCCGTGCTCTCTGTTTGCTGCAGGTCTTCATGTTAGACACTCAGTGCTCTCTGTTTGCTGCAGGTCTTCATGTTAGGCACTCAGTGCTCTCTGTTTGCTGCAGGTCTTCATGTTAGGCACTCCGTGCTCTCTGTTTGCTGCAGGTCTTCATGTTAGACACTCAGTGCTCTCTTTTTGCTGCAGGTCTTCATGTTAGGCACTCCGTGCTCTCTTTTTGCTGCAGGTCTTCATGTTAGACACTCCGTGCTCTCTGTTTGCTGCAGGTCTTCATGTTAGGCACTCAGTGCTCTCTGTTTGCTGCAGGTCTTCATGTTAGGCACTCCGTGCTCTCTTTTTGCTGCAGGTCTTCATGTTAGACACCCAGTGCTCTCTGTTTGCTGCAGGTCTTCATGTTAGACACTCCGTGCTCTCTGTTTGCTGCAGGTCTTCATGTTAGGCACTCAGTGCTCTCTGTTTGCTGCAGGTCTTCATGTTAGGCACTCAGTGCTCTCTGTTTGCTGCAGGTCTTCATGTTAGGCACTCCGTGCTCTCTTTTTGCTGCAGGTCTTCATGTTAGGCACTCAGTGCTCTCTGTTTGCTGCAGGTCTTCATGTTAGACACTCCGTGCTCTCTGTTTGCTGCAGGTCTTCATGTTAGATACTCCGTGCTCTCTGTTTGCTGCAGGTCTTCATGATAGACACTCAGTGCTCTCTGTTTGCTGCAGGTCTTCATGATAGGCACTCAGTGCTCTCTGTTTGCTGCAGGTCTTCATGTTAGGCACTCAGTGCTCTCTGTTTGCTGCAGGTCTTCATGTTAGACACTCAGTGCTCTCCAAAGACGCCCAACAACAAGGACGGCTTCGAGCACGCTCAGTCCTGTGTGCTCATCATCGAGCTGCCGGCTGACCAGCAGTCTAACGGACATGCTCAGAAGAGGTGGACCACAAACACACTGACAGATGCATGTTTTTAATCTCCACACTCAAGTTCTTTTCTGCTCCTCACTAAGATACTCTCTGACTCAGACTTTCTCTCCGAGTTTCTCTTCTTAAATCCAAATCCCAGTATTTTCCAGGCTGTGTTGCTAAATGAATCTCATGACCTTTCTGCTTCTTTTTCTGCCGCCGTGCTGCAGGAAAATTGGGTAAGGCTGTTTTCTGACATCTCTGTCTCTCTATCTGTCAGATTTATTAGAGTGACAGATGTTCACATGTAGCAGCCATCTGTAGCACGTTCACAATGACACTCCGTCCGTCACCAATAAAGCTGCACAACATTTAGAAATCCAACAGGCTTCAATAGATTAGATGCGTCTGTGTCATGGGACGGTATGAAAAATGTGTACTTCATAGTTTTCCAAAGAAGTAAAAAAAATACTATCCGCTGGATGTTTCACTTTCCATCCAGCAAGCTTTTTAAATAAAAAAATGTCAGAAATATCATTTAAATGCTTTATAGCCCAACAAAGACTTATTTTATGTTTCGAAAACATGCAAATTGAAACGGCCGAACTGGTGCACCCCTTTGGAATGTTAGCCTGCAATGCCCAATACCTGTCTACAGTATGTATCTGAAAGGGGGGTCGTTAAAGAGAATTGTTGGCCTGGCTGAATAGGAGAGGTGTTCTTTTCCCCTGTAAAGGGGTTGCGGTTGCAATTTTTTTGGACTACTTTTTTAGTTTTGCGCCAATGCCATTTTTTGGCCACGATACCTGGCTTTGCAGTATTGGCCGATACCATAGCGATAGCTGTTTGAAATTGAAGAACTGCAGACTGCTTTGGATGTAAAATAATCACCATCATGGCTTCATGTCAAGCTGCTGCCTACCTTTATGAAGCAGGAAAAAGACTAAAACAAAGTGAATCCAGTAGAACTTTTTATTGCCTACCTGGAATGGGTGACAATAGTTGAAGAGACTTTTGGCTCTCAGAATGGTATCAATGCCCTATTTGTTGGTACTCGCTGATACCGATACCACCATTTTAGTGCTGGAACACTTCTATCGTTTCTACTATTTTGGACTTTTTTTGAGTATGACCTGGATGACTGAGAATCTTCACCAGCATATTTGTCATACTTAAAATAATACCTGTAATGCAATTGTAATGGAAAAGAAATCCTTGATTGACAAACCTTTTATGCGCGGTCCTCCACACAGCAGCTGTCTGGACTGCTTGTGTCTGAATAAGTTCCTTTAATGGTCAATCAGACATAGAGAAGCTGAGACCCCACAGTAGATCTGCTCCATCTTGAGTTCAGGGATTAGATACTCTGCTCTGTTCTTCTGGGCCTAGAAGCCCCCAACCTCTTCTTCTTTTTAACCTTTAGCTCACAAACTGCTACTGTTGGGACATTTTTTTGTCAAAACTGAAGAAACGGTATCTCGCCACATCTAGGATCCCGTTTCGGACCATCGTGGTGAGCCTGCTTTCCCACCAGGTCCTGCTCCAGAACCTCTACGACATCCTGCTTGAAGAGTTTGTCAAGCAGCCCGAAGGCAACGAGCGGGTGACACCTGTGACCTCCGACCCCAGCAGACCCACCGCTGGCTTCCTGCGCTACATTTCCATGACGAATTTAGCCATCATCCTGGACCTGCTGCTGGACTCTTACAGGTCCGTCAGGCAGAAAGTATCCTGCTGTTCTGTGAACGGGGACAGCATCTGCTTAATGTGTCTTAATGTCCGTTTCACAGGACTTCTCGGGACTTTGACACCCGGCCGGGGCTGAAGTACCTGCTGATGAAAGTGTCGGGTGTTTGTGGAGCAGCAAACCTTTACCGTCAGTCAGCGATGAGCTTTAACTTGTACTTCCAGGCTCTGCTGTGTGCCACACTGAGCCAAGCGGAGACCATGACGCCGCAGCAGGTGGGAACCAGTCAGCGAAATCAGCCCGCTGTCTTAGCGTTGATTTATTTGGAAATGTATCCACACCAATACGCCAATGATAACTGTTTCATATTAACGTTTGGTCACATGTTTTAGTGTAATCTGTTTTATGATCCCTGCTTAGCAGAAGCCGCTAGTGGAAAATAGCTCTTATTAAGAAGTTTTCTGCCTTTTATTGGCCTTATTTTTTATTAATTTGTAGTAAATTTAAAGATTTAAATCCCACCAGCACTACAGGTTTTATCCTGACCAAGTCAGCTAGGTGGGTTTTTAATCAAGACAAAATAAAAAAAAACTGTAGTTTAATGCGAAAGGATTTTTTATTTATTTAAACTGAATTAAACTCTTCATTAATTCAGGGTTTATGCGGGTCATTAAAAATCATTAAAAGTCATTAAATTATTATTTTTAAAATTAAGGCCTTAATTGGCATTCAAATTCGTTAAATTTAATAATCATGGCATTAAAATGCTCCGGAAAAGAAGCTTGAGGAGGAGAAAAGGCTATAGAATGAGGGGAAAATGCTAATTTGAACCAAAGTGGCGGGAAAATGAGGAACAGCCTGTCCATGGTGAAGATGTGTATGTATGTATATACTGTATATCTATATATACGTATGTATATATATATGTGGTCATGGATATTTGTTGATGACATTAAGATTATTTCTAAGAGCATTAAAAAGCATTGAATAACAGTTACTCATTCATGTATAAACCCTGTAATTAATAGTGATGTAAGTCAGATCAAACAGAATTAAAGACAATAAAAAATGTTATTCAATTCAATTCAATTCAGTTTATTTATATAGCGCCAAATTCACAACACATGTCATCTTATATAATGTGTTGCACAGTGGAGAAGTGGGTAGCGCTGCTGCTGTCTTGCAGCAATAAAATTTCAGTTTCGATTCCCGGTCAGAGGTCTTTCTGCATGGAGTTTGGATGTTCTCCCTGAGCATTCAATTCAATTCAGTTTATTTATATAGCGCCAAATTCACAACACATGTCATCTCAAGGCACTTTACAGTTCAACCAGATCATACAGTCAAATTGATACAAAGTTTTCTATCTAAGGAAAACCAGTTGATTGCATCGACTCATTGACTCAAATACAATCCCTCACACTAAGCATGCTTGTAGCGACAGTGGGGAGGAAAAACTCCCTTTTAACAGGAAGAAACCTCCAGCAGAACCAGGCTCAGTGTGAGCGGCCATCTGCTGAGGCCGACTGGGGTTCAAGGAGACAGAAGCAGAGACACAAAAAGCAGCTGTAAAAGGCGGCCCCGTCCGGAAACACTCAGCCAAGCAGACGAGCTCCGAGCCAGATCCCATGCCAGAGGACGAAGAGAGCACATCCACCCAGTCACAGGACTACACTGGAAAACAGGCCGATCTCCAACATCTATAAACAAGGGTGTTGATGGAAGCAGCACAGCTGATGTTTCTTTCCAAGATGACGTCACAGCCAAACAGGAATGCATGCATGGGTTCTCTCCGGGTACTCTGGCCTCTTCCCCACAGTCTAAAAACATGACTGTTAGGTTAATTGGCTTCTCTAAATGCTTGTCAGGTGTGAGTGTGTTGGTGAATAGTTGTTTGTCCTGTTTGTGTCTGTGTTGCCCTGCGATGGACTTGAGACATGTCCAGGGTGTCCCGCCTCTCGCCCGTAGACAGCTGGAGACAGACACCAGCACCCCTCGCCACCCCAGCAGGGATAAAGCGTGACAGAAAATGGATGGATGGATAAAAATATTATTCAATTTTTTTCTTTTGGCTTGATTTTTGTACACATTGTTTTTTGACACTGAATGAAATTATGTAATAAAATTGGTCCATCATCATACTTCCTGTGTTTAGAATACGTGTTTATTCTAGAAAGGTCTTTTAGAGATCTATGGCTCTTTACTGCAGATTATAGGAACATACTGTAGCTCAGCCTAATGAGCCACATGGCAGACATTCACCTTATAATGTCGTTATGTAACCAAAGGATTTGGACTATTGGAGTCATTTCTGTCAATGTGGGAAAGTAATCTGATGAGTGGCAACTTTGAGTTGTTGAATTCTCACCATTCCTCTATTTAGAAGATGGTTCAGTGATCATATTTACTTAATGTTTTATAGACATATAGATATGAATGCATTGTTTGGGTAAAATGTTAAAATCATGTGGACAAAATTGTTGGGACCCTCTTTTGATGAAAGGAAAACCCACAAGTTTCACAGCAATAACTAAAGAATAACACTAATAAATAAAAACTATCAGATATCATCAGATTTAAGTTATTTCTGTGGTCATTGTGACTTTTTCTTTCATTAAACAATAGAAAACAACAATGTTCTCCACGTTTTTCATGCATTTCCTTCTAAAAGGGAATATTTTTCCTGCAGATTTAAAAAAATAAACCACAGATATATTTATTGATCAGCAGTATGACAGATGTTTCTCCTTGTGTTTGGTAGGTCTAATGAAAGACATGAAGGTATTTCCATTATGTTTTGATGGTAAAATAACAGATTAACACAAAAGCATTAAGATATTAATAATCCAAACAGCTTTGTGTTCATTTCTACGTCACATATTAACACCATAATAACTTCCTATTGATGTTTAACTCTAGTTTTTATCCTAAACATCTACTAACAAGAGTAGAATAAAAAAGAAAACAAAAATTAAATATTGTACTGAAAAAAATGTTTGATTTCCAGGTGAAGAGGATTCTGTATGAGGAAGAGGAGGGCAGCTCTGACTCCTCCCACCCTGGATCTGCTTCCTCAGAGGATGAAGATATCTTTGAAGAAACAGCACAGGTGATGCAGACATGAATCCTGATTGGCTCCCCTGGCTTAATAAGATCATCCACTGATTGCGGCCTTAAATTAGATTAAACTCAGTTTATTTCTATAGCACCAATTCACAACACCTCAAAGCACTTTCCAGTTCACCACATCATCCAGTTAAATAGTTTCAAAGTTTTCTATCTAAGGAAAACCAGTTAATTTAATTGACTCTTCAGCAATCCCTCACACTAAGCATGCTTGTAGCGACAGTGGAGAAGAAAACCCCCCTTGAACACTGCTGCCGTTTTCCAATATTAAAACACTTGGATGATACTGATCATTCAATGGGTCCAGTTTGCTCCGAATGAACTGCAGCCTTTTTTTCATCCCATCCCTGCTGTAGTTTCTTCAACTTTTTAAAGTTTCTGACTCATTAAGAGCAGTTCAAATATTTAGCTGATAAATGGACGCCTCACATAATTATTGATGTTCCACATCGATGTTAAACATAAAAAACAAATGTGCTCACTTTGATATAAATGATCAAAAATGTTTCAGTCATTATGAACATTTCGGTTTACAGTTGTAGCCATTGGAAATTTCCCCACTTTCCTTTTTAAACATCTAAAATAGTCTTTCTGTGATGATTTGTGGACATTAAGATCTAAAGAGAAGCACCTTCTCCTGGTCAGACCCTGTAATTCAGTGGAGTCAAAGTAAAAAAAAAAAAATGCAGGCACAGGAGAAGGCCAGTGGCTGGAAGTTGGAGGGGATTCGGCTGAACGGATGCTACTGTAGGATAAAATGAATAAAATCTGCTCATAATGTGGGCTATATGAAAAGCTATAGTTATGAAAGATCAGACATTTCCTGCAGGCAGGGATATTAAACAAAGTAAAAAGGATGAATGAGTGGATGAAGGGTTTGAATAACATTATTTCACAAATGTGGGAAACTAATAGAGGCAGAATAAGTAGAACATCTGGAGCCTCTTTAGCAGAAATCTAAATCCTTATCTTTCTAAACTTTTTCTTTACTGTCTGGCCTTAAATTTGACTGAACCTTTTCTTTTTATGTCATTTTAATTTTCTTTTATTGGTTGGATGAAATATGCTAAATTTGTGAGATAAGAATCTTGGGTTTTCATGAGCTGTAAGCCAGAATTATCCGTATTAAGACAATAAAAGACCTGAAATATTTCAGTTAGTGTGCAATGAATCTAAAATATATGAATGTTCACGTTTTATCACTACATTATGGAAAATAATGAACTTTATCTCAATGTGCTAATATTTTGAGAAGGACCTGTAAGTCGTCGCGAAAATCTCCAGTAGCAGAAAAAAGTCTCTAGATTTGGCGCTAGGAGCTTTTTAGAAATCAAAGTGCTAGAGGGGTCTGAAAAGTGGCTAAATATAGCGACTAAAGCGCTAAGTTGGCAACACTGCTCTTTGCATGGTTTGTTTTCAAATGGTTTGCTGCTGTCTGTTTGGACCTTTCTGAACATGTGCAGCAAATGGACTGATCCAATATGGTGGACACTGAAGGGGGGGGCTGAGACACACTTAATATTATCAGCATTTTGATGGCATTTTAGCCAAAGGATTTTTATCAAAAACATCATTAATGTGCAGAAATAAGGAATAGTTGTATTAACCATACATGGAAACAGTCGTATGGGCCCCAAGGAACTTGGGCAGACTTCCATTTATTCGCTGGCTTTTAACACGGGCAGGACGAAATCATAAACTGTACATTTTTTTGCCCTTTTTGGGCCGATTCACCAGTTGTGCGAGAATTTTTTCATCGGGCTGACTTTCAGCCTGATCTAGTGTTGTGTTGTGTACAGGAGGTATGGAGGGGCGATCAGCCTCTAACGACCACCTCCCGATCAGAAATAGTAAGATCAGGAGAAAATCAAACATGTTTGAAATTCAGTCATCGTAAGGTGGTTGTGGGCAAATCGCTCAGTGGGCAAACAAGGATTCTTCTTCTTCTTCTTCCTCTCAGACAAAAACCCAGCAGCATGGTGGGGGGGCAATGAGCGAAATGGGGTCGCACAGTGTGAGAACAAACCTGGTGAGCTGTGAACTCACACTGTACGACGAAACCCTGCAGTTCTGTCGTACAGTATGAGCTGTAGATGCGTGCAACGATTGAAAAAAAATCCTAGAGTGTATCCCCGGCTAAAGTTGTTGTGATGTTGGTTTATTTAGCTTAAACAAATGTATATTATTGCCTTATTTCATATTTTTATGCTGTATTTTAAATTTTTTCTATTTTCTAGCTACGTTCAGCACTTTACTTTACTTTAGCGCTATACAAATAAAGATGATGATAACAATGATGATGATTTTAGGGATCCTTTGAAAAACCACACTTTACAAGCCGTGCATCCTGAAATGATGATGTTCCAGGCATTGCATTGCACACCAACATGATTACTGTGATTTGCAATTCACCAGTTCACGCACAGGGAGGTCACAAACAATGCTTGTCTTGTTAGGGACATCGATGTTAAACTAAAACGTTAGAATCCAGGGTTGGACAAGCAAAACAAAACATTGACGGCTGTCGCCACGTGTGCAACTTTAAACCTAAAAAAAAAAGTTAATTTGGAGCTGTTGTATTATTTCTGGCAGGTGAGTCCGCCTCGTGGCCGTGAGAAGCGCCACCAGTGGCAGGCTCCCGTCCCGTCACTCAGCATCCAGCCTGTAGGGGGAGCCGACTGGGCCTGGCTGGTCCGACGTCTCTACAAAGTTTGCATGGATCTTTGCAACAGTTACATCCAGATGCACCGGGACCTGGAGAGCACACTGGAGGAAACGCCCCTGCTGAGAGGAGTGGGAGGAGCAGGAGGAGGCGACTATGTTTTCTTCCTGCCTCTGTTCCAGTCAGAGACCTCCACACCGACTTCAGCTGGGGGGTTCTCAGCCAGGGGGACGCCCTCAGAGGAGGGAAGTGTTCGGTGTCAGGGAGTAGATCCCAGTTCAGCTTCACCTGGAGAAACGCCAACACCCAGTCCCAGATTCAGGTCTGTTCTTTATTCTGCCTTAATGACAAAGATCGTTGATCCTTGGTCGCTTCAGCCTCAGATATCATTCAAACTCTGTTATTTCTGCTTCTCACAGCTTCACAGGCAGCCTGCCGCATCACTTCCAGACCGCAGCAGAAAGGAGAGACTCTGGCATCACAGGAAGCTCCGTAGGAGGAATTCCCAGCAGCACCGCGCCTGGTAGGAGGAAGGAATGGTGGGAAAATGCTGGAAACAAACTGTACACCATCGCAACAGACAAAACCATCAACAAACTCATGATGGAGTACAAACGCAGGAAGCAGCCGCAGCAGCAGGTGCAGCAAACCCACATCAACCTGTTCATGAAGGAGCAGAGCCGAGCGGCAACGGGAGGAGCTGCGGGAGGAGACAGGAGAGGCCCGGTGGAGCTGCAGAGACCCCAGCAGCTGGTTGACCAGCAGGGGCCCCCGCTTAGGCACTCTGTCAGTGCAGGGCCCGAAGTGCTAAGACAGGAGAAGAGACCTCGTTCAGGATCCACCATCAGCTCCCACAGCATCTCCCTGAGGGACTCCGAGGCCCAGATACAGGTGAGGAGGAAAGACGTAAGCATGCTTGTAGCGACAGTGGAGAGCAAAAACTCCCTTTTAACAGGAAGAGGTGGGGAGGAAAGACGGCCCGTAAAAACGACAGTAATTATATAAAGAAATGATCCACTAGCCTGATATTTACCTTTATGCAGACTTTCATTAGGATGAATTTATTACAGAGTTTTAATGCAGCTCTTTAGATGATAGATCATTAGATGATCTATCAGGGACTCAAAAGTAAGAAAAGAAATAAACATGAACCCAAGTAAAATGTTACTTTGCAATATTCTGCTGAGAATCATTTGCAGACAATGAAAGCCTGAAGTCTGGAGCCCATGGACTTTGGGCTTTACTGCAGCTGTCCTCAGTTGATGCTTGTTTTCTGGTCTTTCTGCCTAAAGTGGTTCATAATGGAGCATGTGAGGTGAATGAAGACCAACACTAAATATTCAATTCAAAAGGCAACTGTCAACCAGCTCCACAGGCAGCCCCGTCCAGGAAACACACAGCCAGGCAGACGAGCTCCGAGCCAGCTCCCATGTCAGAGGATGAAGAGAGCATATCCAGTTAGTCACAGTCAGAGAAACAGGACTACACTGGAAAACAGGCCAAGCTTCAACATCTAAAAACAAACGTGTTGATGGCAGCAGCACAGCTGATATTTCTCTCCAGGATGGAGTCACAGCCAAACAGGAACAGACCAGATGAAGCTACTATGAGAAAAAGCAGAGAGAGCAAAACGAATAGAGATAGATTGAAGCAGAATGATGAAAAAGGGGTCCCTATGTCCTCCAGCAGTCTAAGCCTATAGCAGCAGAACTATAGAGATAGCTCAGGATAACCTGAGCCACTCTAACTTTATCGGCTTTAGGGATGAGATCAGCCATTGAAGAATATTTAATTTGTTTGCTCTTAAAAGCTCCTCTGAGCTACTAAGCAGAAGCGAACTCATCTTTATTCTCTGTGACATCAAACTTCCTACATAACTCCCCCTTCTTTGATCTCTGAATACTTAGTCCTTGAAATGGAAAAAATTAAAATGCACATTTGGTAATATGGAAGCTCATTGGTAGAATTCCCTTATGACAGAAAGAAGGCCATGATTCACACCATTGTATCATCCGGAGGGGGGACAGATTTAATTACAAACCAAATTCATACAGCTGTCTTAAAACACTTCATACATTCAGCACTGCATTGTCACAATTCTGTTATCCCCCACCTTCAGTCAGTTCTAGGTGGCATTTATAGTTTCCACATCGCATTACATAACTGCACATGCACAGGAATATCATGTCGAAAGCTCACTGGAATTCACGTGTGGTGGTCGACGCCAGCGGCCAATTTAACACTCGGAGGAATGTTTATACAGATGTTCTCTGTTTATGCCAAACCTTGTCATACATCATCTAATTGCGTAAGAATAAGGCATTAGGGACTTTATTATTGCTAAGACTCATACTTGACCTTCAGCATGTACTGTTTTGTTGCTAAGTAAGTATAGGGCCATGTCTACAGGTATATTCTGATTCTGATTTCTGATTCTGATCTGATATAAAACACAATAAAAGACAAAAAAACTGCTTCTACAGTAACTTACAAATTTTATTTTTTATTCATTAAGCATTAGCTTAAAGTCCAGCTTAATGAAATCATTAATATATTTGAACCCCAGTCGGCCTCGGCAGATGGCCGCTCGCACTGAGCCTGGTTCTGCTGGAGGTTTCTTCCTGTTAAAAGGGAGTTTTTCCTCTCCACTGTCGCTACAAGCATGCTTAGTGTGAGGGATTGTATTTGAGTCAATGAGTCGATGCAATCAACTGGTTTTCCTTAGATAGAAAACTTTGTATCAATTTGACTGTATGATCTGGTTGAACTGTAAAGTGCCTTGAGATGACATGTGTTGTGAATTTGGCGCTATATAAATAAACTGAATTGAATTGAATTGAATATATTTCTACTTGAGGTATATTAGGAAATTAATAGTTTGATCATCTTCAGGTTAAGAGAGGATGGAGCAAATATTTGGGATCCAGCTAAAGTTATTTCATCTATTTGAAACGTTGTTGATCAGAAATTGAAGGTTATGTTCATATATCTAATTTTTCTTGCGAAATAATATTTCCTCCAGGCTTTTATGTTTCCCAGATGGACGTTTGTTTTTCTTCAGCTCTTTGCCAGAAGCCGTGTTGTTAGATTTAGATCCTGTTCTGACCTTGAAACCTTCTCCCTCTGCAGGCGTGGACCAACATGGTCCTAACTGTCCTCAATCAGGTCCTCCTCCTCTCAGACTCCACCTTCCTGGCTCTTCAGCCGGCGCTCTACCCCTGCCTCAGCCAGCTCTCCTGTCACGTGACAGATGCACGGGTCCGGCAGTCACTGCGCGACTGGCTCGGCCGGGTCGGCAGACTCTATGACATCATCATGTGACATCACATCGGAACAGCGGGTGAAGACTGACTGAATGAAGTTCTTCTACTAACTATGATCTAATGCGGCGCTCAGAGACAGAGTTTAGAGTGAATGAGCAGCTGATTAAACAAATCAACCAAGCATTTGAAGATAAATGTGCCATTTATGCTTTGACTCCTCATTTAAACAGGCTTATCTGTTGAGCCCAGTCATAAAGCCAAAAGCAGATATTCTGAATTACTCTTGTTCATCTCACAATGATCAGATTCGTTCTGTTTTGGCTGATGAATAATTTTTTCTCATTCTGGTTGTGTCTGTGTTGTGTTGCAGTGCAATTATTTCATATTTATTGGTACATTATGGGTTTTTTTGTGCATCACGCATCCCTCTGTGTTAAGAATGAAACAAGACTTTTCCCACCTTTGTTGTGTCCTCAGTATTTTTCTTTAAAGCTCCTACAGTCAACAGAAGTGTGTATTTTATTGCCCTTGTGCATGTGCATCGCGCTTTTGCTACTCAGTTTGTAACACAAAGAGAAAAATGCTAATTTGCTAAAAAAATAGTTAAATTTCCACAGGGTGCCTTTAGGGAGGGTTGAATAAAGTGATGCTTATTATCTGATACTTTTTTTTCTCCACAGTTATCAGAAAGTTTGAAAGAGCTATGATCCTGACATAGTTTATGCTTTGGATATATGCTGAAGTTTCTCAGTCATCACGGTCTTTTACTTTTTTGGAGCACAAACACTAAACTTCTTGATAATCAAACACGTTGATTCATTTCAATGATGCCATGATTTCTCTTTTCTAGCTTTAGCTTTTTTTTTTATCTCCTGCAGCCTCTTCTTGTTTCTCTGTATCACTGAATTTGGCTATCTGGTATTTATTTTAACCAAAAACATAGAACATGTATTTGGATTTCTATGGCTTCTTCCTGCTGCGATGTTTTTATGTATCTTCTCTTGCTTTCAGTTTGATCTTTGAGAAACATGGACCTGCTGATTGTGTTACTGCTGTCTCTGTTTGATTCCTGAATGTTTTACTGATGCTTCATCTGTATCTGCATAGTTGGACTCCTCTGTGTTAATTTCATCCAGTCTGGACACTGAAAGAGAGCTTCAGGTTTATGCAAGCTCTTAAAAATATGTCTGCCTTCTGTTGTTGAATGTCTTTATTTAAAATAGAACCAAAATACAGCTGGATGATCCAATTGGGTTCCTCCCTTCTTTATGAAATGGTTAAGTATGTGGCATTCAGTTGACAGATTCAGATTTAGCTAATTTTAATGGGAACCACCGCATTTGTTCTATAAACTCAAATAGAGCACTGACAATTGATTTCCCAGTGCCTGATAACAGGCCATTATTGTGGTTTTCATAAAGTTCCACTTGTATTCACCTCATAATAGATGGCTTTTGGTAAAAAGAGTAAGAAAATACAAAAATATATGCAATGGACATAAAGATGGAAATAGAGTAGACAGAAGAAAAAGGTGATAAGAATTGAGGGAAGAGAGAGAAAAGAAAAAGGAAAGATATAAAACAGAAGGTACAGAATAATTCCTAAAGTCTGTTTCCTCACCAGAAAAAAAAAGTAGGAAAATAGGAAGAAAACACAACACACCAAATACTACGGAGGAAGGATTATTCCATGGATACACAATAAATACATGTGTACCTATGACCTATGAAGAAAATTACACCCTGGTATTCACAGCTATATATTGTTCAGGCTACCGCTAAATATTAAACATACACTGCAAAAGCAATCTAGAAATAAGTAAACATTTCAAGTTAAATTTCCCCTTAATTAGAGCAGGTAGATAAGATGATTTGCTGTTGGAATGACTATTTTTACTCTTAAAAAAAGATCATTAGATAATATGCACTTGAAATAAAACAATGCAATTTTTCAAAAATGTATTTTAAATGTAAATTATCTTGTTCTATTTGTAAAGTGCCTCACTTACCTCCTGAATTCAAGAACAAATGACTTATTTTAAGAAAAATTAGTTATTTAGATTTCCATTTTTTACAGTGTAACTATGTATCCCTGAACACTATGATCCAAACAACTGGGGCGTATTTGCATAACTGTGGGTTATTATATAAGGTTTAGAAGATTAATATATGTTCAATTGCAGGTGTGGGGGGGCCCAGACCCACCCCAAACAGCCCAGGGGAGACACATAGGAGGCCAGAGTCCTGAAAATTCCTTGATATCAAGGGATCTTTAATGTCATTTTTTTGTTCCGCGGACACACGCCCGACTAACTGTAATTTAACACTAGGCCTACAAATAAATTGAAACTAATATGTACAAAATTTAGAAGAAATGAAAAATGGTTCAAAACCATCATCAATAAAAATGCAATGATATCACAGTTCGGGATTGATTTTGAGAATCGTTTATCTTCAAGAGTTTGGAATGAGGTAAAGTTAGCTTGTAGCTGATTCTGTACTGACCTGAATAACACACCATTCTGTGCACATTTAAATGTCTAAGTTGGATTTCTGCTGGGGCTATTTTCATTTTTGGACTTTTTCCTTAGAGGACTTCTTGCCACTGTTTTGGCGACTCTAGAAGTATAGATAAGGGTCTTTCCTCATATGAGATGAAGAGGTAAACTAGTCAAAAAAACAACAGATTTTCCTTCTAATGATCCGAAGACATTCTCTGTTATTTGAGGAACTCTGCTGGAATTGGACTCCAACAATGAAACACATGTCTGAACTTCAAAATAGCACCATGTGTTGGTTCTACTGGAAGACCATAATAAGATGTAACATTTTACAGACAAGGCCTTAAGAATATTAGAAAAGCGAAGGAAGGGTTGGAAGCAGAGGCTCATCAGTTTTTTTTTAAATATCGTGTTTGAGTAAAAAAATACATTCTGGTTCTCCTGTTGATGCCATACAAATATACAACGAAAACATGGTTAGTATTTTATACATATATATGTGTTGATCTATAGATCAATAGTCTTATTCTACAGAAATTCTCAAGACAAAAAGAACAAAACTGATGATCTGTCGGATCAGCTTACCCATTGTCACGCATGCGCAAGACGTCAGATTTGTGTTTATCCCTTTAGTTTTGTACGAAAAATAGACTTTAAACTACCTTGACACAGGCATGTATCCCTTTAGGCATGTACAAAAAAAACTAAGGTCAGATAGCCTTCAGCTGATCCAAAATGCTGCAGCCAGAGTTCTGATGAAAATGAAAAAGAGAGATCATATCTCTCCTATCCTGGCTTCTCTTCATTGGCTTCCTGTTAAATCAAGAATAGAATTTAAAATCCTCCTTCTCACATATAAAGCCTTAAATGGCCAAGCTCCATCTTATATCAGAGATCTGATTGTTCCTTATGTTCCTAACAGAGCACTTCGCTCTCAATCTGCAGGTTTACTAGTGGTTCCTAGAACTTCTAAAAGTAGAATGGGAGGCAGATCTTTTAGTTATCAGGCTCCTCTCCTGTGGAACCAACTACCAGTTTTAGTCCGTGAGGCAGACACCCTGTCTACTTTTAAGACTAGGCTTAAAACTTTCCTTTTTGATAAAGCTTATAGTTAGGGTGGCTCAGGTTATCCTGAGCTTTCTCTCTATAGTTATGCTGCTATAGGCTTAGACTTTTGGAGGACATAGGGACCCCCATTTCATCATTCTGCTTCATTCTCTCTCTGTTCTCCTATTCTGCAGAATCTGTTTGTTCAATCTCTAACCTTCTGCTCTCTCTGCTTTTCCTCAGAGTAGCTTTGCCTCGTCTATTCCTGTTTGGCTGTGACGTCATCCAGGAAAGAAACATCAGCTGTGCTGCTTCCATCAACACCCTTGTTTGTAGATGTTGGAGATCGGCCTGTCTTCCAGTGTGGTCCTGTTTCTCTGGCCGTGGCTGGGTGGATGTGCTCTCTTCATCCTCTGGCATGGGAGCTGCCTTGGAGCTCGTCTGCCAGGCTGTGTGTTTCCTGGACGGGGCCGCCTTTTACAGCTGCTTTTTGTATCTCTGCTTCTGTCTCCTTGAACCCCAGTCGGCCTTGGCAGATGGCCGCTCACACTGAGCCTGGTTCTGCTGGAGGTTTCTTCCTGTTAAAAGGGAGTTTTTCCTCTCCACTGTCGCTACAAGCATGCTTAGTGTGAGGGATTGTATTTGAGTTAATGAGTCAATGCAATCAACTGGTTTTCCTTAGATAGAAAACTTTGTATCAATTTGACTGTATGATCTGGTTGAACTGTAAAGTGCCTTGAGATGACATGTGTTGTGAATTTGGCGCTATATAAATAAACTGAATTGAAAATTGAATAGATAGCCATATGCTTCAAAAACACCCAAAAGTATGTAATTAAATAGTTTTTTTTGTACATGACTTGAGGTAGTTTAAAGTTTATTTTTCATACAAAATTAAACGGATAAACTGGGATAAACTAAGGGGATAAATGGGTATTTACTATGGGAATGCTGGTCTGACAGGGTATGCTCATCTAACAGAACACCGGTGCTAAATTTAAAATCCATTTTGTACCAAAATCAAAGTGTCGTGAATCCATGTTTATTAACTTCAGGCCTCAATGTTTTAACATGTACATAGCAAAATACTTAAACAAATTTAGAATATAAATAAAAGATCTTTCAAAACATAAAGAAGTGATAATTCCACTTTAAGATTGCAATAAGCTAATTTTCTTCTTTGTTTTCGTCTGTGATATTATATATGCCACTTTATCTAAATTATTTTACCCATCACCAGCGTTCCTCCCACGTGCCTCAGTCGGTGTGTATCGAGGTAACCAAGTACCAAGGAAGGCACCAAAAGTTGTGCTTGTCACGCTTATACCTGCTGGGGTAGCGAGGGGTGCTGGTGTCCATCCCCAGCTGTCTACAGGTGAGAGGAAAAATAACCATTCATTAGCACCTAAGGAGAATTTAGAGACCCCAATTAACCTAACAGGTAATGGTTTTGGACTGTGGGACGAAGCCAGGGTACTCAGAGAGAACCCATGCATGCTCAGGGAGAACATGCAAAATCCATACAGAAAGACCCAGGGCTGGGAATTGAACCTGGAACCTTCCTGCTGCAAGGCAGCAGTGCTTTCCACTACGCAACTGAGAAGCCCATCTTATGCAAAATGTTGTCAGCTATAATGAATGCAAAAATACTTGCTCAAAAGATAGACCTCTCTCTCCCCTCTCACTATTTGTCAGATTGAAATTTTTTCTGTGACCATTTTGGGTGTTTCTTTATTAAATAAAGGGTACCAGGCGTGAACCAGTGGTTAGGATGAGAACAAAGCAGTGCACAATTTGGTGAATAGTGAAGACCGCTGCAGTGTTCAGTGCATTTACAGGATAATTAAATTCTGCAAACTTGCGTTGATCCCACCACGATGAGATGGCAGATTTTAATACAGCCATCATGTGCCACCCGGGGAGCAGTGTGGGGTTAAGGGTTTTGCTCAGGAACCCAGAGTCGAGGCGGTGGGGATCAAACCAGGTACTTGCAACCTTCTTAGAGCACAAGCGCACTGCTATTAACCACTAGGCCAACTCAGTTGCCATTTGAGACATTCAGCAACAAAACTGTTTGTTTACTGGACCTTTTTTTGATGTACCCTCTACTCTGGCACAAGAAAACAAGCTGGCACAAAAGGAAAAACTGTAGTTCTGCCTTTCTCATAACTTTCTTATACCACATCCGAAACAGTTATTTCTTCCTGTTAAAAGGAATTTTTCCCTCTATCTCCACTGTGGCTGCATCTGTGCTTTGTGTGAGGAATTGCTGATAAATCAATGACAAAATGCAAGTGAAAAATCATGGTGCAAGGTCACACAGGAGGAGCATGTCTTGCAAGTCAAAGACCTGATGCAGTCAACTGGATTTCTTTAGGGGGAACTTTTAACCAATCTGACTGTATTGTCTCTGTGAAGTGCCTTGAGATGACATACGTTGGTGATATTTAAATAACCCAAATTGAATTGGGATCTTAATTTATTTGCATCAAATCATTCCAACAGCATGTACAGAACAGTTTAAAAAAATAATACTACAAAGAAAACAGCTATTTGCTAAAGCTGCTCTGACCTCCATTAACACCAGAGTCCACTTTGTGGTGGATTACGAGACTGGAGTGTTGGCTTGTATGGACAGCTTGGACAATATTGAGGAAGGTCGGTCGGTTTCTGAATCTCCTCAGAAGATTTACTCCTCACCCACTTTATCAGTTGACAATTGATCCCATTTGTTTCCACTCTAATTCTTTACTGCACCTTCATTCATTCATTTCATGCTAGATTTCTCTGACAAGACTCAAACTCAAATGGTATAAGGCGTTATCTTTCATTGCAGTTGACAAGTCTCAAAATCCAGATTAAACAAAATGTTTCAGTCTGCCTTTGATTTTGACTCCTTTTAATATGTGAACTGCAACAGATTGTTGAGAATTTTTTTGTTTCATAACAAATTGAGTTAAAATGTAGGTTAAAATTAATATTGCTAACACATTTCATATGTTAAACACGGTTAAATGTGAGACAGCAAGATATCTGATTTGGGGCTGCATTGATGATGACTTCATTGCCCATGATGCTCTGGGAGCAAGAGAAAAAAATGTTAGCTTGTTACATGACTGATGTAACATGGTGGAACCTAGCCAAACAAGCAAATGCTGTATATTTCCTTCTGTTATTCACTAAAGTTCGACTAAGTGAAAGGTACCGTCTCGCTTCTCATTCTTAGTTGGAGGTCAAATTTAAAACACAGATTTATAAAATAAAAAAAGATACATGGTAGTCTTTTACACTAATATCACTTATATTTTCATTAGATACCTATCTTAACCAATAAACCTCTACATGTCAGAATGTAGACTTGCATTTAAGGCAATGAATATCAAATTGGGTGCCTAATACTGTTCAGTGAAATTAGTCTTCTTCAGAAGGAGAATATGCTCAATACTAGGCGTGAGTGGCCCCAGACCCAAACTGTAGAGCCCAGGCCTGACACAGAGCAGAGCCCCAGATATCTAAAGGCCAGTGTTGGGCAAGCTACTTATAAAAATTAGTGAGTTAAGCTACAAGTTATTCTACATTAAAAGAAGCTTCACTGCACTAAAGCTACCCGCCATGTTTGATGTTGTGACAAAGAGCTCAGATCAGTTCAAACATTTATCAAACTCTTTCAATAAAACTTACACTTACATTTAGGTGCTCTAGACTGTGGGGTTTCTGTTCACAACCTTGAAATTCAGATCTACAAGGTTCGTTAATATGCATTGTTAACTTGTTTTACACAAAATCATGCATTCTGTAGCTGGAAACTTTTACATTTTGTTTCCTTGTACCCAATAGAATACATCAGTGAAGAAGTAAAGTCACTTTCCTGCAGACTGTCTGAGAAACTGATAATTAAAGGCTGTGTTGTAGGAAAAAAGTATTCAACTATGCAATCCAGATAAATAAAACAAGTGGAATAAAACAAGTGGATGGTAATTAATTCATTCTGCTTTTTATTAATGAGAAAAAAGACAGATTATAACACACAGCCTGATGCTCGATGCTGACTAGTCTACTAACTTAGAGACTGTGAAAAAATGTGAAGGTCTCCACATACTTAAGTACACATATTTAAGTAATTTCCCTCTGGGATTATTAGAGTATGTCTGATTCTGATTCTGACATACAGTTCATAAAAACAAGTTACAGACAGTGAGGAATATAATCAAATATTATGAATAAACCTTGAGAAAGAGGCTAGGTTGCTACTGAAATTATAATTTTTTTCCCCAAAAAAATTCCTAATAGTAAATGAACAACTCCTCTCAGACACTGTGTGGCCTTACAAGGCAAGGCAAGGCAAGGCAAATTTATTTGTATAGCACAATTCAGTACAAAGACAATGCAAAGTGCTTTACATGATTAAAATGCAGGAAGATAAAACAGAATCAAAGCAAGTAGGAAAAAATAAAAAACAAATAAAATTAAATAAAAAATGCAGAAACAAAAAAAAAGAATATTAAAAACAGTTGGATTAAAGAAAACATGTTTTTGTTGAACTGTTTAACTAGAATAGTCGAAGGCAATCCTAAACAAATGTGTTTTTAGTCTTGATTTAAAGGAACTCAGGCTTTCCGCACTTTTACAGTTTTCTGGAAGTTTGTTCCAGATAAGTGGAGCATAGGAACTAAATGCTGCTTCTCCATGTTTAGTTCTGGTTTTAGGTCTGCAGAGCAGGCTGGAGCCAGAAGACCTGAGTGGTCTGGAGGGTTGATACACTGATAGCAAGTCTGTGATGTATTTAGGTGCTAAGCCATTCAGAGATTTATAGACTAACAGAAGTATTTTAAAGTCTATTCTCTGAGATACAGGGAGCCAGTGGAAGGACTTTAGAACTGGGGTGATGTGCTCTACTTTCTTAGTCTTAGTGAGGACACGGGCAGCAGCGTTCTGGATCAGCTGCAGCTGTCTGATCCACTTTTTAGGCAGACCTGTGAAAACACCGTTGCAGTAATCAATTCGACTAAAAATAAACGCATGGATTAGTTTTTCCAGATCATGCTGAGACATTAGTCCTTTAATCCTGGAAATGTTCTTCAGGTGATAGAAAGCCGACCTTGTAATTGTCTTCAAATGCTTTTGGAGGTTCAAGTCTGAATCCAGCACTACACCTAGACTTCGGGCCTGATCAGTGGTTACTAGCTGAAGCGACTGAAGCTGTGTGCTAACTTTAGATCTCTCCTCTATTGGTCCAAAGATTATTACTTCAGTTTTGTTTTTATTCAGTTGAAGAAAATTATGGCACATCCAGGCATTGAGTTCTTCTAAGCATTTCCTCAGTGCTTGAATTGGTTCATAGTCACCTGGTGACATGGTGATGTAAAGCTGTGTGTCGTCTGGATAGTTATGGTAGCTGATGTTGTTGTTTTTTATTAACTGAGCCAGAGGGAGCATGTAGATATTGAATAGGAGGGGACCAAGAATGGACCCTTGGGGAACCCCACATGTGATTTTTGTCATCTCTGATGTAAAGTTGCCTACTGACACAAAAAAGTCCCTGTCCTTTAGGTATGATTTAAACCAGTTGAGAGCTGTACCAGAGAGGCCGACCCAGTTTTCCAGGCGCTCTAACAGGATGGAGTGATCTACAGTATCGAATGCTGCACTGAGGTCCAATAGTACCAGCACTGTGGTTCTTCCGCAGTCTGTATTTATACGGATGTCATTAAACACCTTGATAAGGGCGGTCTCTGTACTGTGGTGAGCACGGAAACCTGACTGGAACACATCAAAGCGGCTGGTCATATCTAAGAAAGTGTTTAACTGTTGAAACACTGCTTTTTCAATAATCTTACTGAAAAAGGGGAGGTTTGATATGGGCCTGTAGTTCTGGAGTAGTAGTTTGTCTAAACTGTTCTTTTTCAGCAGTGGTTTGATATTTGCTGTTTTTAGGGACTGCGGGAAAACACCTGACAGAAGGGACGTGTTTATTATCTGAGTCAAATCAGACGCTATGACAGGCAAAACAGCTGTGGGTAGAACATCAAGGCAGCAGGAGGAGGAACTTAGCTGCTGAATGATTTCCTCTAAGCTTTTGTAGTTTATTTGGCTGAATTGGGACATTTCGTCAAGATCAATTCCATTTGGAGACAACTTTGGTACTGAACTTGATATGGATTTATAAACTGATCCTCTGATCTTTAGGATTTTCTCAGTAAAGAAATTAGCAAATTCATTGCAGGCCCTGGTGGAGTGGAGTTCAGGAGCCACGGGCACAGGAGGATTTGTTAACTTGTCGACTGTGGCAAATAAAGCACGAGTATTATTAATGTTCTTGCTAATGATTTCAGAGAAGAAAGATTCTCTTACATCTTTCAGTTGTAAGCTATATCTGTAAAGTCTCTCTTTATAGATGTCATAGTGAACCTGGAGTTTCGTCTTTCTCCACCTGCGTTCAGCTTTACGACACTCCCTTTTTTCACTTCTAACTGCTGGAGCACTTCTCCAAGGAGATTTTTTCTTTCCGGAAAAGACTTTCACTTTAATTGGAGCAATGCAGCTAATGATGTCTGAGACTTTAGACTGAAAGTTATCTACTAGCTCATCTACTGAGTTGCACCCCAAGGTTGAAGTAGCAGAGTAAGCTTGAATAAAAGTTTCTGTGGCATTTTCCTTAAAGGTGCGTTTTCTTATGATGTCCCTTTGGCTAAATGAGTCACTGGAAATGATGCCCTCAAAGGTAACAGAAAAGTGATCGGATAGGGCAACATCAGTAACTCTGACTTTAGAAATCTTCAGACCTTTAGTGATGATCAAGTCTAAAATATGTCCCTGTTTGTGCGTTGGTTGTTTAATATGTTGAGTTAAACCAAAGTTTCTAAGTGTGTCACACAGTTCTTTTGCACTTCTGTCTTCAGGGTTGTCAACGTGAAAATTAAAGTCTCCCACAATAATTAAACAGTCATAATCAACGCATATCACAGACAGGAGGTCACTAAAATCATTAAAAAAGTTAGACGTGGACTTAGGAGGCCTGTAAACATTTAGAAACATAGTTCGTACCGGGCTCTTTACCTGCAGAGCCAAATGTTCAAAAGAGTCAAATTTTCCCAAAAACACCTTTTTACACTTCAGTGAGTGATTAAACAATGTTGCCACTCCTCCACCTTTCCTTTGCTGTCTGCTCTCGCAAAGAAAATTGTAGTTTGGAGGAGACGACTCCAACAGAATATGTGCTTCATTAAGTCCAAGTAACCACGTTTCTGTTAAAAACATAACATCAACATTATTGTCAATAATAAATTCATTAATTAAAAGGGATTTTCCTGACAGAGATCTAATGTTTAATAAAGCCAGTTTATATGAATTAGTGGTTGATGTTGTCTCTGTAGCAGGCTGCATCTGACAGTTTATGACTCTTAAGTGTCTGTTCCTGTTTGTTCCCATTTTGTTTTTCTTATTTCTGCCACGTAACATCACAGATATTCCATAAGGTCCGGTGTAAGGCCCAAGCTGATGCTGGAAACTGTTATGTCTGATAAGCTTGTTGCCAGGGCCCGGTGTGTATCACGGAGAAGTTATCTGAAGGTCCTGACGTTCCGTGATATGTAGAGGAGGATCTGGGGCTCTGCTGCTTTTAGAAAATGCTGTTTTTTTCACATAGCTGCGGTTTTCAGAATGGCTATGTGGAGAGGATGAGGTACACAGACTTCAGAGAACACGTTTATGAAGTAAGTAAATGCAAAATTAGCTCTCAGAAATCAATATATGTACATAAATAAATACATAAATTACTGACTGGTTGGACCAATTAGCCTTCTGTCTTTCTGGACACAAAGGATGTAACGTCTCGTATTTTATCCAGAAAATCCAACTTAAAGATTTTCTCTTTCTTTAGTAGTGAATAAACTCTCTGGGTGATGGCAGACAGCAGGATGTTATCAGTCTAATGTTTTTCCCTGCACTTCTGTCTCATTTTATCTGTGCCGTGTCCTCAGACCCCTCCCAGCGTCCCTGACTTGTCCTAATTCCAGCCGTTTGAGGGTGAGCATCGAGTGGACAGATGTTGTCAGCCATCAGTGTGATCAGCGGCGAACAGAAAGGATTTAGTTGGTGTTAAGTCTATGACTAAAAAAAGCTGTTAACTAATGTGTCACTGTCATGCTAGCATTCACCACAAACTGTTCTACTTTATCCTCTTTCACTCGGATTTCCCTGATTTGTATCAGTCTAGATATGATGTTCAAAGTTTGTCTTCTCCAGATATAATCCCAGGTTTAGGTCCATTGGTCTTGAGTCCTATTCTTTTCCAAAAACACATTTAACTGGACATTTTGTCCTAAGATCATGGGAATGCTGAAGATTAAAGACCTCTGTTCTATTTTGATTCTTTCTTTGTAAAATTCTGCCTTGAAAGACCTTTTGATTCTGCTGCTCTCCTGGAAACCCTCATTCTAATTCTTCTATAATAAAGTGAGCAATCAATAGTTTTTATCTTCAGTAAAGGATTATTGGGGAGCTAAAAAAACCCATATCCAAGTCTTTCGCTTGCTAGAGATCAGACAGATTTTCAACATGTGCGTAAGTGTGCAGACACAGACAGGCTGGATGAGAGCTAACTGTCTGTTTCCTGATGGTCTGTGTTGTTGACTGGATTAATGACAGTTCTGATTGCACAAAGGGAAGCTGTTTGTCTATCATTCAATGTGCTGAGCTGTGGAAAAAAAAAAAAAGCTTTGACCGAGCTGACCTGGCATCTGACATGGCCAGAGAAAGTATTAAGTGACCCAGACATGTGGCACAGTTTCTGAAGTGGACAGTTTCGGTACAGACGGTTCATATAACATTAACAACCAAAATGATATTAAATTTTTTCTCATATAAAGTATGTTTGTAATTTTCCAAACTTGTATTAAAAGTAAAAAATACAAACATTGAATTATTTAAAACTGGATAGACAGACAGACAGACAGACAGATAGATAGATAGACAGATAGATAGATAGATAGATAAAAAAGTATAATACACGTACATGTTATAATTAAATAGGAGACTTAAGGAGATAGGAATGCCAATATCTCCACAACTTAGATTGAAACCGATTGTTTGTTGTCAGTAAATGACAAAATAATATCATAGCCAGATTCCAAAAAAAGTTAAAAAACAACAACAATCCACTGGACTTTGTTTCCAAGTGTGCAGATGTTTCACTTTCCATCCAAGAAGCTTTTTATATTCAAAATGTCAGGAATAACGTTGAGTTTGAGGTTTTATACAGTAGCCAAACAAAGCCTTGTTTTTGTTTTGAAAACATGCAAATTGACACTGACCAATCTGTTCACCCCCATTTTGAATGGGATGCAATCAGCTGGTTTTCCTTAGATAGAAAACTTTGAATCAATTTGACTGAATGATCTGGTGAACTGGAAAGTGCCTTGAGATGACATATTTTGTGAATATGACTGTATAAATGAACTGAATTTAATTAAATTAAAACAGCATGTAAGGTATTGACTCTTGCTTTTTCTAACATCTCACTCGCACTCGTCCATCTTTGCCATTTCAAAAGTAGCCGCAGAGCATCACCAGCAAGGGTATTAGCTTGAGCATACAGCATTTTACATTGTCTACCGGTATCATCATCTGACAAATTCTCTTACAGATCATGACCACACTTTTAGAGGTGTGTGCAGATCTGTAAGTAAAAAGATTTATGAGGTACGGAAAGAGTTGAGAATTTTCTGTCTTTATTTTACTTTGCATGATCAAAGATATGTTGAGATATTTAAACAAGATTCTTTGAAATCACCTAAGAGTGAAGGTTAGAAAATATTTTAAAATCCAACTGGCTGCAAATTAATTCAGGTCACAGAGACAAAATGTCCAGGAGAGAAACTCTGGATGTTTTTTTCCTTCTCCAGTGACACTCCCTTCTCCTGGAGGATTTCAAAATGCTCCCCTCTGCGTTGGAAGGAGTAAATGGCTCCTCATATATGTTCTTCTGAGCTCTGGTTCCTTCTTTCTTTAAAAGTATATTAATAAAGAAATAATCTTGATCAACTACTGCAGCTTTCTTCTTCTAAGAACATAATTTTAACAGCTTACTGTATATACAGGATGTTTTTCTGTTGGTGATGATGCATATCTGATGACCAAGAGTAAGGGTTGGAAAAAATGAAGCAGAATGGAGAAGATAGTTTAGCTTCTTTCCCAGGAAACAGCTGGGGTTCATTTTAAAGAGCAGATTTAATAAACTCAGACTCAAATCCTCAACTCTGAATTGATCTATCCTGACTTTGGAAACTCTGAGTTTTCAGTTTTATAAAAGCTGCTGTGAGTTTAATCAACTCATATTCAGTCAAACTATAACATAACAAAATGGCTTGCCATAGTATGTTGTGGCAATGATAACTTTACGGGTTTATTTCTTGAATAGTAGTGGATCAATATATCTATTAGACTTAGACTTAAACAACTTTTATTGTCAATTTGTAAACACAGGGTGTACATAAAATGAAATTTCGTTTTGTACAGCTTTCATGGAATTTCCATTTTAAAGTGCAGCAGTGATCAAATGTAAACAGTGTGGGAGAACAAAAAACGGTGCAAAAAAAGCGTATTGATATGTAAGATCAGAGCATTGAAATATATATAATGCAATTATTTAGGTGTTTATTTAGGTGAAATCATCTGGCAGCAGTTGAAGATGAAGTCTAAAAACGTTCTAATAGATAGAACCTGTTCATCATGTCATGAGTTCCTCCTCATGATCATTCCAATAAATGCTCGTTATTAGCGGCTATCAGTCCCATAGACTGGCTTCAGATTGTGCCTCCTACCTACCAGTAGGCCCAGTAGTTTTTATATCACTGAATGAATCCTAATCCTGAATTACTTCATTTTCCCACATCTATTTATGTGTCACCTGAAATAATTTTAGTGGTTCTTCATGAACTGTAATAAAAAAAAGAGATCAAGGTACTTCGACTCCTCTCAACTCAGAGCAGCAGAAGAACAGCATCTCTTTAAGAAGAACCATCTTTATTCATTTTATTTTCTCTTTGCCTACTTTTTAGATAAATAAATAGGATCAAACAGTTTTTCCAGATCCTTCTCAGAACTAGTTCTGTTTACAGGTTCGGAAGGTTTTGAGCTGTATTTTATCTGGGCATTATTTATTCAGCACTTTCAGAACTTGAATAAAGCACCAGTTTTTGGATAGGACCATTTCAATTTATCGATTAGAAAAACTGGTAAAACTGTTTGCAGATATTAAACTGAGACACATGTGAGTCCTGATGCAGGGCTCCTCATACCCATCTGTGATGTTCTGTTGATAATCTGCCCATCAGAGCCAGTGACGTCTGTGTTTCTCTGCTCTGCTGGATGCTCATCCTCATTTCTCCCACCTCCTCCTCTCTCAGCTGTTATTTCAGCCTGATCTCTTCAGCTCTGCTCTCAGTGAAGCCCTCACAGCGCTGAGCTGTCACCTCCTCCACCTCGTCTCTTTGTGAGAGTTTTCAGCCTCTGTGGCTCCAGGTTTTACCAGGACTTGGGCTCTTCCTCTGGTCCACCATGCGATCTCTGCTGGAGGGCAGCTGGATGAGGTTTGGACCTGCTGGTTGGGACTCTCTGGACTGGTCCACAGTTCCATCACCGCTGCCTTCCACTGACAGACAGGCTGCGGTAAGTCCAGGCATTTTTAAAGATGCACTATTATTTTAATGATAAAGAAAAAAAAACTGTAAATTTAACATGAACTTTCCTGGATAAGCTTGTCAGGTTAAATTAGGAATACAAAATATTCTCCTTATCAAATCCAAAGTGTTAGTATTACTTCTTATGGATGCTGCTGATAAAAAAGATCATTACCTTTTTTTAGGTTCCATTTAGGATCCTAAAGAACAATTGAAATGAGGAAGTCAAAGATAAATTACTGATCTGTTTGGTTCTTGTTTAAAAAAGCAAAGGCATCAAATATTTCAACCAAACTTGTTTTATTCATATTTACACATAATACATGTCAAACTCAAACACATTTAAAAGTAAATCATAATGTTTTGGGTGTACATTACGCTAGGATATAAATATCTATTATATCTATTTTAGTTTAATATTTAAGTGTCTCTAACCGACTCCATTGCTACACCAGATGAATTAAAACAAAACATGTTGGTTTGTACATTTATCTAAAATTAATTCAATTTCAACACAATTTTAGCAAATAATTTTACCATGTATTTTACACACTGCTTAATTTAATTAAAATAATTTTTTTATTTCAATTCAATTTCAGTTTATTTATATAGCACCAATTCACAACATATATACACAATTATATAAATGTACACACACACACATATGTATATATATATATATATATATATTTAGATATATGTATGTAAATATATACATCTACACCATACATACACCATACATACATGTAAGTGAACATATAAATACCTAAAATAACAGATTATTTAAATATAGTAAAGAGAGATAAAGAAAAAAATGTAGAGACATGTATAGATATTAAATAAACCATCTCAGTTCCTGTCAGAAGCAAATTTGTTGGTTCAATCCAAAAAAATTACGAATCAAATTTTCACTGGGTTGTCAGTGTTCAGTACTAATTGCATGTCAGGTAAAAGCATAGGTGTGAATGCATAGACATTTATATTTGTGTGAGTGAAATGCGATTCATGCATGGTCTTAACTGTGTCTGAATCTTAGGGCAAAGGTTCAGGTGAGGCCATAGGCAGCTCTGGATCCAGCACCTACATCGCCGTAGCAACCGCCTCCTTCCTCCTCCTATTTGCCTGCATCCTTGGCTTCCTGATCTGTCGACGTCGGCGGGGCTTTCACTTGGATGGGAAACTGGACTTGGCCAACGTGATTGCCCTGGAAGACCTGCAGGACCCAGAGAGGAACTGCGAGCTGCTCTCCTCCATCCGCCGCAGCAGGGGGCAGCTTCCCAGTGTCAGCTCTGAGCAGGATGCATCCGATGGGGTGTTCCTCATGGTGTACCTGCCCTCGCCCTATGAGCAGACCCTCACCAGGATTGCCAGAGCTGCCAGCGTGAGCAGTTCCAAGGATGTGGAGCTGCTGCCTCCTAGTCCTGGACCCGAGACAAGAGAGAGACAGGAAGAAAAAGGGATGAGAATGACTGATGAGGAATATGCTGGTGAAAATTCCCAGTCATCCAGGTCATAGTCATTCCAAAAAAAAAAAAGTTTTGCTTTCCATCCAGGAAGTTTTTTCAATTCAAAATTTCATAAATAGCGTTGAGTTTGAGGTTTTGTGCAGTAGCCCATCCGAACCTTGTTTTTGTTTTGAAAACACGCTGTTTGTCTGTTTTAATTACCATGATTCCAAAAGAAAACTCAACGTTATTCCTGACATTTTACCTTGAAAAAGCTTACTGGATTGGAAGCAAAACATCTTCAAACTTGGAAACAAAGTCCAGTGGATTTTTTCAAAACTTTTTTGGAATGACTGATGAGGAAGTCATTAAAGGAGAAAAGAATAACTGATTAAAGGAGGAACTACAGTAACAGAGGACCGGAACTACTGTAGGTCATCCCTCCATTACCTGCAGGTGAATCCACATCTCAGGAGAAAAGTCATATTAGAGATGATGACATCACCTGATCCGTACATCGGATGGGATTTGGCCGACCAGGATTCAAAACAAACCATTAAAACATGTTTGGAAACACCTTTTGGACTGGATACTGCATCAGTTCCCTTTTAGATCGCAGAAGAAACAAAAAACAAACAAACAAACAAAAACTAAGACATACAACCATTCATTAGAGGTAGAATATGTGTCTCTCTTCCATTGATGCCTACATACACAAAGATGCTCTGCTCTAAACCTCCATTTGATGCTGATCTGAATCAAAGAGGTTAAAAAAACAATTCAGCTACAGTTGGAAACATTTTTCAATTAACAACTAAACAATCTCTGCTTCTTTCCTTTGCTGTAAGGTTTGTAAAATTAAAAATTTGCATATAATTTTATACTTTTCTATTATTTCTGTTTTGTTATCTTAGCATGGTTGTATATTTTGCCTTTATAATTTCCCAGTCAAATGTCTGAAGTAAACAAGCATTTATTTGTGTTACAGAAAAACATGATTTTTTTGTACCATATGAAATATGTATCTATTTATGTTTGACCCTTTCAGAAAAAAACTGCAAATAAAGTGAATTTATAGTTTACACCGATATCTCTTGTTTTTCTTATTGTGCTTTGAAACCGAAATAAAACCAGAATGCAATTAAAAAAAAATAAGCTAACGTTAATAAGTAACGGTAATAATATGAATTATTATTATTATAATATTATTATTATTTGGCTGTGACGTCATCCTGGAAAGAAACATCAGCTGTGCTGCTTCCATCAACACCCTTGTTTATAGATGTTGGAGATCGGCCTGTTTTCCAGTGTGGTCCTGTTTCTCTGGCCGTGGCTGGGTGGATGTGCTCTCTTCATCCTCTGGCATGGGAGCTGCCTTGGAGCTCGTCTGCCTGGCTGTGTGTTTCCTGGACGGGGCCGCCTTTTACAGCTGCTTTTTGTGTCTCTGCTTCCGTCTCCTTGAACCCCAGTTGGCCTCGGCAGATGGCCGCTCACACTGAGCCTGGTTCTGCTGGAGGTTTCTTCCTGTGCAAAGGGAGTTTTTCCTCTCCACGGTCACTACAAGCATGCTTAGTGTGAGGGATTGTATTTGAGTCAATGAGTTGATGCAATCAACTGGTTTTCCTTAGATAGAAAACTTTATCAATTTGACTGTATGATCTGGTTGAACTGTAAAGTGCCTTGAGATGACATGTGTTGTGAATTTGGCGCTATATAAATAAACTGAATTGAATTGAATTATAATATGAATTATGAAGGTTTCATGAATAGAACTAGACAGGGGACTTGCATGGTCATATTAGAAGAATCCAGCACTAAACAAAAGACAGCAAGGAGTCTTAACACTGAGCAAAGGGTGGAAATGGCCTGTGGATCGGTTGTAGAGAAATTAACTGCTTCAAAATTTCACAATTTGTTTTATTTTTTTTGCAAATCTCTTTCAAATTAGCTGTCACTTTCTTTTTAAACAAATAAAACGGAAATGAAACATTATTTAAAATATTCCACCACATTCAGCCACTTGAGACCAAGGTTTAAATAGTTTTGAAAAATTCATTGGTTTTGTATTTTGTTTTTTTTTATTTCGCTTATAGTAGTTGTTAGCTAGTCTAATTTTTATTTTTTTAATAAAAAAAATAATTTTTTATTTCAATTTAGCTAGTTTAGGTAGTTTCAGTTGTAGTTTTAATCTTTTATGTAATACAGCTTGCAAGACAAAAAATAAATAAAATCCCAGATAAGGAAAGAAATCTACAGCAACACAAATGACCTTATTGTTGTACCTGCCATAAATTAGACCTCATCTTAATGCATTATGATAAGATGCATTACTAATGAATATTAATAAAATTCATGCATTATAAGAACAACAGCTGGAGATAGGAACCAGCACCTCTCGTGACGGGTTGCGCAGTGAGTAGCACTGCTGCCTTGCAGCAAGAAGGTTCTGGGTTCGATTTCCGTCCCGGGTTCTTTCTGCATGGAGTTTGCATGTTCTCCCTGAGCATGCGTGGGTTCTCTCCGGGTACTCCGGCTTCCTCCCACAGTCCAAAAGCATGACTGTTAGTTTAATTAACTTCTCTACATTCTACTTAGGTGTGAGTGAATGGTTGGTTTGTTGTTGGAGATCGGCCTGTCTTCCAGTGTGGTCCTGTTTCTCTGGCCGTGGCTGGGTGGATGTGCTCTCTTCATCCTCTGGCATGGGAGCTGCCTTGGAGCTCGTCTGCCTGGCTGTGTGTTTCCTGGACGGGGCCGCCTTTTACAGCTGCTTTTTCTATGTCTGCTTCTGTCTCCTTGAACCCCAGTCGGCCTTGGCAGATGGCCGCTCACACTGAGCCTGGTTCTGCTGGAGGTTTCTTCCTGTTAAAAGGTAGTTTTTCCTCTCCACTGTCGCTACAAGCATGCTTAGTGTGAGGGATTGTATTTGAGTCAATGAGTCAATGCAATCAACTGGTTTTCCTTAGATAGAAAACTTTGTATCAATTTGACTGTATGATCTGGTTGAACTGTAAAGTGCCTTGAGATGACATGTGTTGTGAATTTGGCGCTATATAAATAAACTGAATTGAATTGAATTGAAATTGAATTGTTTGTCTTTGTGTTGCCATGCGATGGACTGGAGACCTGTCCAGGGTGGACCCCGCCTCTCGCCCATAGACAGCTGGAGATAGGCACCAGCACCCCTCACGACCCCACTTGGGATTAAGCGAGTCAGAAAATGGATGGATGGATGATAAGAACACAAGTCCATTCTTCCTCAATTCATTTTATTTCTATATCTCAAATTCACAACACATGTCATCTTAAGGCACTTTACAGGTCACCAGATCATCCAGTCAAATTGATTGTTACTTAGTTTTTATCTAAGGAAAACCAGCTGATTGCATCGACTCATTGACTCGAAGGCAATCCCTCACACTAAGCATGCTGGTAGTGAAAGTGGAGAGGAAAAACTCCATTTTACAGGAAGAAACCTTCAGGAGAACCAGGCTCAGTGTGAGCGGCCATCTGCTGAGGCCCACTGGGGTTCAATAAGCAGAAGCTGTGATAAAGAAGGCAATTGTAAAAGGCGGCCCCGTCCAGGAAACACACAACCAGGCAGACGAGCTCCGAGCCAGCTCCCAGGTCAGAGGATGAAGAGAGCACATAGGACTTTGAGTTTTTAGTTTTCAGTTTTCACTATCTAAGTAATTCTATTTTCTTGATCTGTGTTTTATTTTCCATTTTGTGTTATATTTAAAATAGAAGCAGTTGCAGTCTAACTTTAGTTAGTCTCTGTTTCCCCCTCCAGTCACTTCCATCCACGCCTGCTCCATATCAGCTGATTACTCCAGTCTTTGCTCCGTTTCCCATATATACTCTCCCTGTGCAGTTCTTCAGTGCTGGTTTCTCTTTGTTAGTTCCTTCCTTGTCTCTGGCTCCCCATGTGGGTTTTCCCTGATGTATGATGTTTTTTTGGTTCTTAGTATTTTTGCGTTTTTGGATGCTTGCCTCAGTTTTTCATTAAACCTACAAGAACTCATCTCTGCATTTGGGTTCTCAAGCAACCTCACCCTCCACGTTGGCAAGATGTTGTGACGATTATAAAAAAAGAGAGAAGAAAGCCGTCCGTTACCTTCAATTCAATTCAGCTCAGTTTATTTATATAGCATCAATTCACAACACATGTCATCTCAAGGCACTTTACAGAGACCATTCACCCAGATCATTATCATGTTCAGATTGCTTCAAAGGAAAACCCGATGACTGCATGACTGCTCATTGACTCAAAGGCAATCCCTCACACCAAGCATGCTTGCATCTTCGTACTGAGATGGATGTACGCACATCAGTGTCATTCTCTTTATCGAGAGATTATTAAGCCATAGAATCTGGGTTATTGTTACTTTTAGATGTTTGGTTGGATAAGGCTTAAATATAGCAAATCCTCCATTTTTGATAATGCAGTTGTGTAACTTCTTTTCAATTTCTTGTAATCACTCATGTACAATTTCTGTCATGGAATGTAAAATGGCTCTTCATGCCATTCAGGGCACTGTTGTATAACCCTAATATAGACCATAAGAAATAATTTAAATATGATAACTGTATAAAACCAGATGTGGGTCCACAGTATATTACTTTAACTGTTAAAGTGAGCTTCCTCCACATGAGTCGTCTTCTTGGCTGAAGTCTGGATTTACAGTTTCTCCATCAAATGTCAGCTGACATGAGTCTGATGGAGGGAATGATGAACCACAAGTTCTAGTTCTTTTTATATTAGATACGAAAAAGAGATTTTCTATACTGATTTGTTTTTTATGTGTACAGTTAATCTGCAGCATGAAGAAGTTTTGGTTAAGCCTTTGTCATTTTCCATGAATGATTTGCTGTCTACTTAGTGGCTTTAAGTCCTTTTTATCTTGATCTGTCCACCATTGGCTTTCATATTGACTGTCTTTCAACCACAGAATCGCTTGGAGCTAAGTTTGAAAAGGCACGACATGATCCGTATAACAGTCTAAGTATACAGACAGTTAAAGTAAATCATTAGTAAAACATAGAAAACAATTGGAGCATCTAAACTTTTAATTGCAGAGCTAAAGGGCATCAAATCAAATTCAATATACTTTAAATTGCACAGTGGTAAATTGTTTTTTTGAAAATAAACTGAATTTGGACAGTACTTTTAATCACACTCATAGTGTTCATCACATAGTGCAGTTTTATATTGTTAAAACACTTTAGAGTACAGTTTTAACAATCATGTTTAGGATGTAGGACAGGTATGGACAAAACCTATTAAATATATTATGTCAGCTGACATTTTACAATTTTATTGTTTATCTTCTAACTCTTCACTAGTATCTTATTCCTATACATTTTTTAAGGTGTTACCATTTTTTTCTATAATCTTTTTGATGCTGTAAACACCAGAATTTCCCCTTTGTAGGACAATAAGGGATTTTCTGTTCTATTCTATTCTATTCTATTCTAACAGTTCCTCAATCAAAGAGAGATTGGGAGGTCCTGATTCTAAGGATGCTTGCCAGAAGACTGCCAGGTGATACAGTTTTTACCACTGTTCTCTTGCGTCAAGAAGGTATTGACTTCCATCCCAGGGACTTTCTGCATGCCTGGAGTTTGCGTGCAATCTCCCTGCATTCATGGATTCTCTCCAGGTATTCTGGCTTGTACAGTATGGTTGTATTTGTGTTACACTGCAATAGATTTGTGAATTCTCCAGGTTGACGTGGGAAATAGGAGTTAATCCTGCAACCAACTGATTGCCAATTCAAATCTCAGCAAACTCCATCTCAGTTGGTGTGTCCTTCAGCAAGACACTTCACCTGCATTGCTGATTGATGGTCAGAGGGCTCACAGTGCTTGTGTACAGCAGTGTACTGCCTCACATCTGTCAGTGTGCCCCAGTGAAGAAGTGGCTCGGCTTTAGCTCCACTGTTTGTGTGTGCATTAATGGGTGAATGACCGAATGAAAAGAGCATTTGGAAGTCCCCTAACTTGAAAAAAAGGGGCTTTAGAAATACAATTTACCATTTACCATGCATGTCACCCATAGACTTCTGGGGATAGACACCCTCAGTAAGCCTGACATAAACAAGCCTGAACAAAAATGTTATCCCTTGAAAAGGCTGAAAATAAAGTGACTAAAGGGACATATTAAATCACGGTGTCTCTAATAATTAGCGTCTCTGGTGTTTACATATTGCAATCAGTCTTTAGCGGCTAAAATCCTATATTTCTGGGTACAGGTTTCTAATGCTCCTGCTTGGCTTTGGTCGTTCGTGCCTCAATCAAGAATTGCCATGCCGGTCTTCATTTGGACTTATTCCTAAAGCTATTTATTTCTGAGTTCCACTGTCTTAAAATTTCAATTTAGTAGAAAATAAACCAGCATAACTTCAAACTAAGCAAAATGCTCCTTCTCATTTAGCAGCACCTGAACAGAATGACACTTAACCCTAAATAACTGCCTTCCCATTCCAACATAATAAATGCACAAAAAGAAATGCAGCCCCTGATGGACATAGATACAGAGAAATAAATTAAATTTCTCCTACACAGTTGGTAGGCCTATACTATAGAGGGCCACATGTAGTCTCTCTGCTGTTTGGTTAGATGGTGTGTACCACACTCAACATGGACCAGAGGAAGCAAAGAAAAGAGTTGTCTAAGGAGTTAGAAAAAAAAGACAAACAAGCATGTTAAACAGGCCTGGGCAATCTCAGAACTCTAACTCAAACTAACAGTTTGCAGTACAATGCAGTGGCTATTTACGCAAGGACCTATCTCGGTCCTTATCAAGAAAGAAACATGGAAAGAGGCTAAATATCAGCTCCTAAATTAAACCCTAATGACCTGTTTTTGTTATCTTATTTGCCCAAAGAAATTGTAGATTTAGTTCTGATGAATCTAAAAATATCAAGAGGTTGAGAAAAATAGGGTGGTTTAAAATTAATTCACTTATATTTTTGTTTTAATGCGCTCCAGTTAAACTTAATTATCAAAAACTTGCCATTGCTGCAAAGAGGATTGGCACGTAATTATCCCACCATGCTTGATGGAAGCTGTCGCTAATATCATTGATGAAGGGGGAAAGTTGCTTTCTCATAAACCACCCAGTAGATTTAGAACCTTTTCTCTCCTAATGCATCAATGGATCATTCAAAAGGAGCTTTTAATTTTTACACAGGTTGTGTCCTTTTAAGAATACCGTTAAGAAATATTTCATTGAGAAAGAATAAAAAACAAAACTAAAGTGACAAGAGATATTTATTTTTCAATATAAACAATCATGAGACCTCATACGCGGATTAAGATAAAGTGCAGGCACCAAAAGTCAGCAAAGTAATGTCAAACACAACCGGAGACCCATATTAGAGTCATTGTTTTGGAACAGGGGGTCCTACAACAGCAGTAGAAAAGGCAATATATTCATGTAAATGTAAAGATCTATCATGTTGATGCCCACTGATGAATATAAAAGAGTATAAAACACTTGCAAATATACATTATATATATATCTAATAGGTTTTGTCCATATCTATCCTATATCCCAAACATGATTGATACTGATGTCCCTTAAACACTCTGCACATAAAACATGAATAAATGACCTTAAGTTTAACATTCTTTTGTCCATATAAACCATAAGAACCTGGTAAATGCTGTTACCCGATGGAGAGACCAGAACATTCTGCAGGAATTAACCGTCTTATGAAGGTAAGTTTAGGTTTGCTAAAACTTTAACTTCAGATAAATGTGACATTCAAGTAATCCTTAAAGGATCTTATCTAATAAAAAAAAAATTACACAGGTGGTTGGATTTGTTCTGTGTTTGTTCAGCATTTTATACGTAAGGGTATCATTCCTTTAAGGGATATTTAATCTACTAAAGATTGCATTTACAAAGGTTTGAGAAAATAATAGGGGCGGAAATATTCTGCCCTGTTGGACAGAGTACGCAGTGATATAAAATGAATGATAAGAGCAGCTATAAGAAAAATAAATTACATAAAAGAGAGAAGAAATTCCAAAGGACATGGACAGATTGGAACACAGCATTTAAAGTTTGACTCTAAACACATCATAGTAGCATTAGCTTTAAAATCAACTAAAATGTAAAAAATAAATAGATATACAAGATAAATTCATCATATAACTGGAGAGCAATGTATAGAAATAACACATTTGTCTATATTTTACATGGACACATTAGTTTTGTGTTTAATTATTCGTAATTAATTCATAATTTTATCTGGGTATTAATCATATTCTGCAGCAGATCATGAGGTGAAGCACATTTGAGCAGATGTGTCAAGTAACTAAGTACAAATACTTCATTTCCTTACTTAAGTAGAAATGTTAACTATGTATACTTTATTGGACTAATTATTTTTTACACAGCTTTTTACTTCTACTCCTTGGTGTTTGAAAAAATAAAAACCATCAAAATAATTTGTTACATCTAGACAATTAATTTCTTCTTTTTTTTTTTAATTAAAAAATTAATTTCTTTGTGGTTGGACTCGGTGCTGCCCTAACTTGTTGTTCACCACATACCAAAATAAATAGCTTTTCAAGATGATGCAAAGTAAAATTTGACACTGTTACCATTAGTTATAAAACTAAGAAAATTAAGTCTAAGGAAGTTATCATCCAGAAATGTAGAAAAATGTTCCTTTAATAGGCTAGTTCAGTAAAGCTTCTGTTCTTAACATTTTTCCTGCATTATTTTTACTTTTATACTTTAAGAAGTTTAAAAAATTGCACTTTTGCACGTTTACTGGAGTAAAAAGCTGAAGTTGATCCTTTAACTTCTACAAAAGTGTTTTTAAACAGCAGGATTTTTACTTCTACTTGAGTAATATTTATTAATACTTTTGACACCTCTGTATTTGAATCGGAAAAACATCAACTCATAGGCTATTGAGTTTGTTTGGCAAGATACTAAAGAAAGTATTTCATGATGTAAAGTAGCATAATTCTAATTTTTTTTTTATCTGTTTAAGTGATCAAATATGATAAGTTTTTTAAATAAAATTAATTTCTGAGATCAGTGTCTTATCTGTCAGCTATAAACTTTTCTAAGGAGGAAGATGGCCTGCTCTCTGTTAAAAAGTAGAGCTTTAGAAAAAGATGACATCTAGATCCTAGAATAATTTAATTCTAGGATCTTTTATCTTTAAAGGTCTAGATAATGGAGAGTTATTTAGAAGAATTTCAAAGACCCAATAAATCCATAGGTCTGAAAATAATTGCCTGAATCAAACTGACACATATTTACAGGATAAAGAAGCACAATGAATGATGTTCTGAAGTATCAACACAGCAACACTGAGGAACCAGGTGAGATTGTAAATCCAGCGTAAAGAGTCTCAGTAAACGTAGTGTTGAAGGTGTGAAGGTTGATCAGTGAGCCAGAGGAGATTCTGTAGAAGGACATAATGCCAGCAGGACAGTCCACATGCACTGCTACTCTGTTAGAGACGGAGGAGGGAGGGGACATTGTGGAAAGGAGTTTCCTGCTCTTATAATGAGAGATAGTGTAACCCTCATCACAGCAGCTCAGACACCAGGATTCATCAATATTTCTTGACAGAGGATCCGTACTCTGAGCTCTCCTTCTGAATATTCTGTAACTCAATGCTATCTCGATTTTTCCTCTCCACTCAACCTCCCAGTAACAGCGACCTGTCAGAGCTTTGCAACACAGCAGCTGAGGAACGCTTAATCTGTCTACATGATCAGAACATGAGCGAGCTTCCTCCACATGTGTCGCCCTCTTGTTGTCAGTGGATATTTTGAAGTCTGGATGTAATGTTTCTGGGTCAAATGTCAGCTCACATGCATCTGATGGAGAGAACAGCAAACATTCAGATAAACTGTTTATTCCTATTTTAACAAAAATACAAGCAATACAAAACAATATAGACAGTTTGAATGAGTTGGTATGCAAGTTGCTTTGTTGTCATGAATCAAGAAAAAAAGAAACTTACCCCTCCATAGACCTGGTTTTAAATATCGTTCACCAGCAGGCTCTGATCTGAAAGGAGAAAGCCAGTCAACTATAAATATATATATATAAATAAACATTACTAAATGCAGCATCATTGCTTGTAGTTCTAATCTCAAATTATTCAGCCAGGCAACAATTTCCTTTAACAACACCCCTTTCAGAGACATAGACAGGTATGGGGCATTGCAGGCTAACAAAAGAAGTAAAACGACCCCCATTCCAAATGGATGGACCCGTTCGTCCGTTTCAATTAGCATGTTTTCTAAGTAAATAAAAGGCTTTGTTGGGTTACTGTGTAAAGCGTCAAACTCAACGCTTTTTCTGAAATTTTTAATTGAAAAAGCTTCCTGGATGGGAAGCGAAAATCTTCACACTTGGAAAACAATTTTTTATAACTATTGTGGGGGAATGGTGTAGTTTACCTCCCCCACAAGTTTTAGTTAAAGACAGATGCTACAGAAACTCCTTCCATAAAAATCATCTCGCCAACGGCTCATGGTTACCTGAAGCACAAGCCTCAATATAGAGCAATCCACTTAAATTTTATGTACAGCAAGGGGGGAAATTATTGATCATGCATTCAAGGCAAATACAAATAAGCTTTAATTTTTTGTATCAGCAATGAAAAAAGGACCTTATCGTAAATTAAAAATGCTTAAGCGGCTATAAGAATAAAGAGCAAGTCGCTACAAGTATAAAGAACATTTTTAAAGACTTTACGTGCATCGTTCTCAGTGGTAATGGAAAATCTCACCATACCTGAGAATTTCAAGTCTGCAGTGAGGATCTCTCAGTCCAGCCGAAAGCATTTCTACTCCTGTTTGACCTGGATGATTGTAGCTCAGATCCAATTCTTTAAGATGGTTTGGGTTTGATTTGAGTGCTGAAGCTAGACAACCACATCCATCCTTCGTGATCAGACAGCCTGACAAGCTGTAAATACAGAAATCCACATCATGATTTACTGTGCAATACTGAGGTTATTCTATTGAAAATATATGTAATAGACCGACACAATGTAAGCACAAATATAAAATGTGAGAAAGTCACAATTGGCTTTCAAGACTTTATTTTATTTATTTTTTTTTACCAAAATAAGTCTAAAATGTTTAGCATTCATTTATATCTAACTTATTTTCCCCTGATATCCCTAAGAAAACTAATTCAAGAATTTTATTTTTTAACCACCAACCTAGCAGTCAGAGTATCAAACTGCACCTCCAGCCCCCCTTTTAGACGCTGTAAAAATTGAAATCCAAGCAAGTGATTTTTTCTCAATATAAGTGCATTTTTTCTTGAATTGAGGAGGTAGGTGAGACATTTTGTCAATAGAATAACACAATTAACATTTAAAATAAGAACAAAACAACTGCAGTCTCTTATATCAGGTACATATGATCTATTTTTAAGAGTAA
Source organism: Cyprinodon diabolis (assembly GCA_030533445.1). Taxonomy (NCBI): domain Eukaryota; kingdom Metazoa; phylum Chordata; class Actinopteri; order Cyprinodontiformes; family Cyprinodontidae; genus Cyprinodon; species Cyprinodon diabolis. The sequence continues at coordinate 44,109,910 of CM060083.1, forward strand.
AAATGCTCATTCCATTTGCAGATTATCTTCTTTTCCTACTCAGATTAAGGGTAAATTAATTTAATTAAGGACTTTATTACTTATTTTTAGATTGTTTTTGCTATGACGATGTTTTTGGACTTTAACAAAAGTAAAGGAACATGTAAAAGACAGTAAGGTAACAGCTGGTACTGACTGAAACAATAGATCCATAGATGTAATGTACCTTTCTTGAGTCTAGGGTATGTACCTATTCTTAAATCTAAAGAAGCAGCTTTATTCCTTATTTACCAATAATGAAGAACAGATTTTTAAAAAACTTTGAAGGTGCTCAAACTCTAGTTTGCTTAAAATCAAAGTTAAAAATGAATTTGCATAAACCTGCCTTTGTTTGTTTTATTCATCATGCCAGTGCAATTTACGTTTTGTATGTTTTTGCTTTTTTCTCATGCTTATATGCAGCACTTTGAATTGTCTTGTTACTGAAATTTAACATAAAATCATTTTACATTGTCTTTTTAAAGTGAAAACATAAACACTGGATAATAGAATGATGGAATAAAGATAATGTGAGTTCCTTTGGCTCACAGACATTAAATGTTTTATTAAAAATAAAAATTGGATTTTCCCTTTTTTAAACTAAGGGCAATACAAAATTATTAAAAGTTACCTTTGAAGATAACATGTTTGATCTATCTATCAATAGACAAAAATCAATATTAAGATGGCCAATCAAGGTTAATGATACTTACTTTATCCTTTCTAGTATGCAGCGAGGACTCTTTAGTCCCTCGGACAGAAGCTTCACTCCTGAATCCTTCAGATTGTTGTTTTTCAGGTCCAGTTCTCTAAGACTGGAAGACTGGGACCTGAGAACTGAAGACAGAGCTTCACAGCTTCTCTCTGACAGGTTACAGCTGCTTAGTCTAAAGAAAGACAACAAAAATGAGGGAACCCAACATAAATATGATGAATTAACAAAGTAGATATTGCAAAATCTTGTTAAGGCAAATTGTTAAAACACTCTTCTAAGTGTATTATCTACCAGCATAATATTTTTCAATACAAAGGAAACATATAGAAATGCCATGTAAAGATTTCTTAATCTGTCGCTATTGCTTTACTTTGAATATATTAAGATAATACTCATCTGGGTACTGAGAGCCCTCACTCCCCAATTTTTCAATGAAATGCTTCAAAACATTTCAAACAATCCCAAATAAGTAATAAAAACTAACTAGATCAGATGATCTTATTAGTAGAAGCTCTGAAAACAAGTCCTTGTCTCAGCCTAATATGTTGTCCTTGCTCAACTGCACAAAACTGATAAGTGTAACTAATTATCAACCAATCCCAACAAAGATACACTTGATTATACGTCTATCAGTATTTTTCCACCTTTCTCTTATATTGATTTATGCTTAAATCTATTTTGCAACTTTCATCATCATTTTAAGTGTAAAGACATAACCACCATCCATGTGACTGGTTGTCCGTCTCTAATTTCCTGTGATCAGGTACATCTTCTATATGTCTGGGTAAAATTATGAGTAGAAAACAGTTTGTCTGTTATGTTAATAAAAAGTACAAAATCATTTGATTATAGTATTTACATAGTGAGACATATGTTGTAATGCCCTAAAGTTTTAGATAACAAGCAAAAATATTTTTGTATCCTTACATAGCTTTGTTGGAGGCTTTAACCACTGGCAGCAGCCTCAGAAGAACCTCCTCTGAAGCAGAGTATTTCTTCAGGTCAAACACATTCAGATCTTCTCCAGAGGATAACAGGATGAACCCCAGAGCAGACCACTGAGCAAAAGTCAAGTTATCATGGGAGAGACTTCCTGATGCCAGAGACTGTTGGATTTCCTCTACCAGGGATCGATCATTCAGTTCATTCAGACAGTGAAGAAGATTGATGGTTTTCTCTGCAGACACATTCTCATTAATCCTGTTCTTTATATACTGGACTGTTTTCTGGTTGTTGTGAGAGCTACTTCCTGTTTGTGTCAGCAGACCTTTCAGGAGTTTCTGATTGGTTTGGACTGAAAGTCCCAGCAGGAAGCGGAGGAACAAGTCCAGGTGTCCATTTGGACTCTGTAAGGCCTGGTCTACAGCATTATGATGCAGTAATTTTGTTTTAGCTTTGTTGAATAATATTGGCATAGCTGTTTGTTTTTCTTCCATCAAGTTGACACCTGAGTTGATGAAAGTCTGATGAACATGAAGAGCGGCCAGAAACTCCTGAACACTCAGATGGACAAAGCAGAACACCTTCTCCTGGAGCAGCCCTCTCTCCTCTTTGAAAATCTGTGTGAACACTCCTGAGTAAACTGAGGCTGTTCTGATATCGATGCCACATTCTCTCAAGTCTGATTCATAGAAGATCAGGTTTCCCTTTTGCAGCTGATTAAAAGCCAATTTTCCCAGAGCCTCAATCATTTTTCTGTCCTCTGTACTCCAGTTGGAATCTGTTTCTACCCCTCCTTCATACTTGACCTTCTTCATTTTGGTCTGAACCAACAGGAAGTGGATGTACATTTGAGTTAGGGTATTGGGCAGCTCTCCTCCCTCTTTTTTCCTCATCACAGCCTCCAAAACTGTAGCAGTGATCCAGCAGAAAACTGGGATGTGGCACATTATATAAAGACTTTGTGATGTCTTTACATGGGAAAGTATTTTGCAAGCTTGCTCATGTCCAAATCTCTTCCTGAAGTACTCCTCCTTCTGTGGGCCAGTGAAACCTCTGACTTCTGTCACCATACCAACGCAATTACAAGGGATCTGATTGGCTGCTGCAGGTCGTGTGGTTATCCAGAGCAGAGCAGATGGAAGCAGTTTCCCCCTAATCAGGTTTGTCAGTAGAACATCCACTGAGGTGGACTCTGTAACATCAGTCAGGATCTCCTTGTTGTGGAAGTCCAGAGGAAGTCGACTCTCATCCAGACCATCAAAGATGAACAGAACCTGGAGGTGTTCAAAGTTGCTGATTTCTTTGGTTTCCGTAAAGAAGTGATGAACAAGTTCCACCAAGCTGAACTTTTTCTCTCTCAGCACATTCAGCTCTCTGAAGGTGAATGGAAATATGAACTGGATGTTCTGGTGGGCTTTGCCTTCAGCCCAGTCCAGAGTGAACTTCTGTGTTAGGACTGTTTTCCCAATGCCAGCCACTCCCTTTGTCATCACTGCTCTGATTGGTTCATCTCTTCCAGGTGGGACTTTAAAGATGTCTTCTGGTCTGATTGTTGTTTCTGGTCTTTGTGGGTTCCAGGATGCTGCTTCAATCTGTCGGACCTCATGTTCATCATTGACCTCTCCAGTCCCCCCCTCTGTCATGTAGAGCTCAGTGTAGATCTGGTTCAGAAGAGTTGGACTTCCCGCCTTAGCAATTCCCTCAAAGACACACTGGAACCTCTTTTTCAGACCAGTTTTATATTTTCGTTGACAAACTCCAGTGAGATTTTCTTAGTGAAAATAGAACAAAACAATTTTATTATTTGTGTCACCTGAAAATGTTGTTTACTCTTCAGAGTAAATCTGCAAAAATTGTCTTACTGCTCTGCAGACGGTCAGCCAGCTTCTCCTGTTTCATTCTTCTCAGGAAGTTCACTGTGATCTTCATCAGTGCCTCTCTGCTGCTCCTGATCCGCTCTTCCTCCTCACCTTCCAAAACCTCCTCATCCTTTCTTAGACCTTCTGGGCATTCTGGATTATCTAGACTTAAAACTTTCTGAATGGTATTCAACTCCTTCTTCACGAAATTGAAAATGCTGTCTTCCAGCAACTAAAGCAGACAGAAATCAGACTGATTTCAAGGACTTAGACTTTATTGTCATTTTGCACACACAGAATGTATACAAACAGAAATTATATTCATGGAATAGTCTGAGAGTGCACTACTTTACAAACTGAAGCAGAGATTACTTTGAACATAACAAATGAAATAAGTTGTTGCACGTGTACTGACCATAAATATAGACGCCAGCTGTGATTGATGCAGCTGGGAAGATGGACCACTGTCCACATCTGATCTCTGGTCGTCCTCTCTGTAGACAAATCAATACAATTATCTCAGAATACGTCTATCTCGATTTTTACTTATGTTAGAAATAAACTGGGTTATTTAGGGCTTATACATGAGAAGGAGAATTTTGAATTCTATTCTGAACAAGATGCCAATGAATAATATAGCTAATATAGGAGAAATATGATATCCTAAGGGCATCTTAAACAAACAAACAAAACAATGCCAATAAGGGTTGGCCTTGTGTTAGATTCAGCTTACTGTAACACAGTAGCTACCTTTACTTTCCTCATGAAACTAAAACTACATTTTGGTGAGACAACCTGATACAAAATATACATGTAGATATCTGACAGAAATGGGAAAAATACTTATAAAAATGAAAAAAAGGCATCCCAAGAGAAGACTTATTAATTACAAAACCTCCTCAAAAGAAAACCCAAAATAAGAAAATACTAAAGAGCCTTAGCAATGTCAGGACTCCTGTCGGTGTCTTTGTGTTTCTGTGTTCGTCTCCCTTCCTCCACCAGGAGAAGCCTAGTTGTGGTCCGCCTCCTCACACACCTGCTGATGGTTTCCTTGTTAACAGAGCGTTCTTAAGCTGCTGACTGCCACTACCTCGACGCCAGAGTGTTTGCCAGTTTTGGGTACTCTAGCCAAGCTGAGTTTTGCTGAGTCAAACTGAGTTCTTGTCAACCTGAGTTTTAACATTGTTTTTGTTTTTGCAACACTTCTCTCTGCATTATCTCTTCAAAAAAAAAAACCTGTTAAACCTTTTCTCCTGGTCTCCCTGTTTGGTCTACAGCATTTAGGTCTGAACTTTAGTAAAATCATGACAAGCAAAGAACTTTAAAAGATATTCTTTGGGAGAAACACTTGTAGTACCCGAGGAAAATATAAACATCACTGAAAGAAAAATATAATGGATAATATGGAAATATGGACTCAACCCTAATTGCAATAAAATAGAATAGAAACATATTTTTAATATGTGAATGTAGCTAAAATAAGTAAAAAGGTGTGCTTAAAGGTACACAACAGACTGAAGAAAACAATAAAAGAAAAAAATTCTTAGAGTAATCTGTGCAGAAAAAGAGAATAACTCCATGCAGTTATTGATACATATTTTGATAATAATGTTAAATGTCTGAAAGCTGGAAAAACTTTGTAAATGAGCAGGGTTGTAGATAAGCAAAGCATAAACTATTAGCCTTTATTTTTGTTAGGTCGGTGAAGAAATACATTGAAAGATCTTCTATAACATAAATGTCATAATGAAGAAAGCATTTGAGACCGACTTAAGTAAGAGAGATACAGGAGTGTACAGCTTACCTCTCTGCTGACTGAGAAGATTTAAAATCAATAAATTTTTCCTTAGAATCATTACTCTTGTAGGACCAATTTCTGGGCTGAGCTTCAGATCCAGGTGTGACTGCCTGAATCCTGTGAACATTACAAAACCTCATGATGGAAAATATCTGAATTAAGATTACAAATAATAAGCACTAACTACAATTAGGCCTTTAGATGTTTTCAGACTTCATTTGAATGAATTATTTTTAAACATCTTGTAAAAAATGTAAAAAAAAAAGTTCTTGTCAACCTGAGTTTTAACATTGTTTTTGTCTTTGCCTCTCGGCAGGAAGTCATCCTGCAAACTGGATTTTCCGGACCTTCTCTCCCTGGAAGGATCAACTGAGCCTCAAACTGAGCTGGGGTTACAAACAGGAGGTTTGGATCCACTTTCCCCAAGAGATCGTTTGAGCTTCACACTGAGAAAGGGATTCATCTCCACTACGACCCGTTCAAGTACCACAGGAAATCTGAGTGGCAGTCAGTTTCTCCGTTCACCTACAAACAACCGCAGGGTAAACCCTGTTCCGCCCTCCACCGAATCAGACAAACACTGGAACTACAGCATACAGACTGGAGTCAAATATTCAACAACTTATCTGGAAACGTAAGTCAGCAACCAGATCCTCTTCTCCAAGTTCAGGAATCAAATTTCCCACTGAGCCTAAACTAATCGCTGTGTCTTCCCCTCACTTTCCAGTTCCGGATGAGCAGTGTTCAGATCAACACTTCTCTCTGCATTATCTCTTCAATAAAACCTGTTAAACCTTTTCTCCTGGTCTCCCTGTTTGGTATACAACATTTGGGTCTGAACTTTAGTAAAATCATGACAAGCAAAAAGCTTGAAAAGACATTCTTTGGGAGAAACACTTGAAGCACCCGAGGCAAATATAAACATCACTGAAAGAAAAATATAATGGATACTATGGAAATATGGACTCCACCCTAATTACAATAAAGTAGAATAGAAAAATATTTTATTATGTGAATGTAGCTAAAATAAGTAAAAAGGTGAGCTTAAAGGTACACAACAGACTGAAAAAAACAATAAAAGAACAAAATTCTTAGAGTAATCTGTGCAGAAAAAGAGAATAACTCCATGCAGTTATTGATACATATTTTGATAATAATGTTAAATGTCTGAAAGCTGGAAAAACTTTGTAAATGAGCAGGGTTGTAGATAAGCAAAGCGTTAACTATTAGCATTTATTTTTGTTAGGTCGGTGAAGAAATAAATTGACAGATTTTAGCTTATGTAACATAAATGTCATAATGAAGAAAACATTTGAGACCGACTTATGTAAGAGAGATACAGGAGTGTACAGCTCACCTCTCTGCTGACTGAGAAGATTTAAAATCAGTCCAGTTTTCCTTAGAATCATTACTCTTGTAGGACCAATTTCTGGGCTGAGCTTCAGGTCCAGGTGTGACTGCCTGAATCCTGTGAACGTTACAAAACCTCATGATGGAAAATATCTTAATGAATTAATTACAAATAATAAGCACTAACTACAATTAGGCCTTTAGATGTTTTCAGACTTCATTTGAATCAATAATTTTTAAACATCTTGTAAAAAATGTAAAAAAGTTCTTGTCAAACTGAGTTCTTGTCAACCTGAGTTTTAACATTGTTTTTGTCTTTGCCTCTCAGCAGGAAGTCATCCTGCAAACTGGATTTTTCGGAGCTTCTCTCCCTGGAAGGAACAACAGAGCTTCAAGCTGAGCTGGGGTTACAAACAGGAGGTTTGGACCCACTTTCTGTCATGATCTGGCCTGTTTGCTCTCCCCTAATTAGTAATTCCTCTCACCTGCCCTCTTCCTTCCCAGCCTCAATTATAATTTATTCCTCTCAACTGTTTCCTCGGGTTTATATTCAGCTCAGCCTGAGCATTCAGTGCCAGATCATTGCTTGTCTTTTTGTTAGTCTGTCCAGTTTTATTTGGTTCATGTCCTGGATCCTAGCTGCCAGTGGATAGAGGGTTTTTGTGTTTTTTCTCGTCTCCTGATCGTCCACTGTTCCTCCCCCACGGAGTCCTCTGGGTTTTTGGCTCATTATGGGGGGAGGTTCAGTTTTTATCAAAGTAAGCCTGGCTCCAGGGTGGAGACCAGTTTAAAGTCCAGCTTCAAGTTCCGGTTCCTACGTCCTGTCTCGCCTACCCTCTTCCACTGTGCCTGCCTGTCTGCACCTGATCCTGTCTGCTCCTGTGCATGGCCACCTGGTCATGCTTCTGGTCCCAGTCTGACTCTGAACCCTCCTGGAAGCCTGTGCATGTCTGGAAGTCTGGATCCTGCCACCTGTCTCTGTTCCTGCCTGATCTGGACCCTGCCTGTTCCTGTCTGTTCTGGATCCCTGACCAGGATCAGCTTCCAGCATGGCCTCTGGGACTGCAGCACTGGGGACACTCGTGGTCTGGACTGTTAAACCAGGTAAGTGACCAACCCAGATAATCATACATCAGTTTATCTTGGTCACTTACCTGTGTTTCCTCCCTAGAGTGTCTGAGATTGGGCAGTGCCCGCCCCCCCGCCTACAGTGTCCGCGAGCCACAGCTCCGCTTTTGTTTTGTTTTTATTTTAATAAATCTTTTGAACTTTCCTACTGACTGTCTCTCCTGAATACTGGGTCCATCTGTCCTCGGTTCATGACACTTTCCCCAGGAGATTGTTTGAGCTAGGCCTTTAAATGTTTTCAGACTTCATTTGAATTAATTATTTTTAAACATCTTGTAAAAAAAGTTAAAAAGTATTATCTTACATGAACAAAAATCAAGAGTCTTTATAGCATATATGTTTGAAGTTAAATCAAAGTTTAAGCACCACTAAGTGGGGAAAAAAAGTTTCTTGTAGTCATAGATGGGTAGAGTATTTAAAAAATATCCTCAAGTATGCACTACTTTAATATTCATGCTTTTCTCAAGTAAATGTAAGTTTTCATTCAAGAAATTACTCAAGGAAAAATGTATTCAGCATAAATTCAACTCTAGTACTGAATAATTTTATTGTTACCTCTGATCTAAATAGACTTAACACACAGACTTGATGTGGAAGTTCTGATATTTCAAATGCTAAAATACACTTAAAAGAAACAACACGATTTTAAAATAACCACATTCATGTAGAAGAAATACCTTTTACACAAAACTATTAAAATTACCCCTTAAAGTGGGAATTTGGACAGGGTAAATAACTTTCATTGACAATATTACCTGAATATTTCCTGTAGGCCTAAAATGTTTTGACAAATACATAAATACTTAAAATAAACAAGGTCAGTCATTGCTCTGATTGGTTAGGACCTGCCTATCAATAAAATTAATGATCCATGGCGCCTCAAGCAAACAAATAAACATAGAGATGATGAGAAAGGGCAGCAGTTACATCCAGCTTACCTTTCTGATGTTTGATCAGGAGAAGATTTAAACTTAACCAAAATGTGCTTTGAATCGTTGCCAGTAAAGGACAGATTGCTGGGTCCCCTCTCAAGTTCAGATGTGACTCTCTGGATCCTACTAAAAACAAAATGATTTTTATAGAATTTCTTTTATAAAAAAAACAGCAATTATTTGTTACAGACAAATATTAAGATCTTACTGATACTACTGTATAATGAACTTTTTGCGAGACACTTGGTACAGAAAAAAAAAAGTAGATTCCTTAGAGTAAACCCTTAAAGTACAAGAAACCCTCAGAACTGAAACTCAAAATATGAAAATATAAAAATTTTTGGAATATCGGCAAAGAAACAACTGACAGATTTAGCTCATGTTATATAAATGTCATAACAATATTTTTAAAAAAGGAAAGTCTGACAGACTTAGTGTTACAGGAGTGTACAGCTCACCTCTCTACTGGCTGAGATTTAAAATCAGTCCAATTTTCCTTTGAATCATTGCTCTTTAAGTATATTTTTCCAGGTCCAGATTCAGATGTTCCTCTCTGGATTCTGTGAACATTACAAAACGTCCTAATGAAAGATGTCTGAATTAAAAATACGATTTAGAAAAACTTTAAACCATAATAAAGCCTGAAAATGTTTTTTTGTGCTTAATTTGAATGCTTCAATTTGAAAATTATGTTAAATTGTTTTTGAAACATCACTTGTTACGAACTTCTCATAAAATAAGTAAAAGAAAAACTACCATCTAATATGAATGAAAATTATAAGCCTTTAATTCATTAACTATTCAAGGGATAATGTTTGAGCACCATTGGGTTGTAACCAAGTGTCTTATAGGCAGAAGTAGGTAGCTGCCCCAAAAATTGTACTTTAGTAAGAATACTTCTACTTAAACTATGTTTTCAGTCAAGTCGAAGTAAATAAGTAGTCATACAAAATTATTAAAGTACTTAATAATTATTGGATCATACATCTGGTTTAAAAATATTGCACTGAAACTGATTGAATGTGCTAGTAATGTTATTTTAAATAATAACATACATTAGAAATAAAAAACAAGACATTATTGATTATAAATATTAAATTAATGTAGCAAAAAAAAAATCAAAATCCATTTTCCAAAATATCCACTGGCAACATTTTAATGTTTGGTGTATATTCAAATGATATCTGAACATGTCAGGCTTCTCACAGTGGACAAACCAGACATTTTGCACTTTTACATTAAACTTAGTTTCCATCATATTCTGAAATTAAATATTTAACCTGTTCTGTTTGAAGAGCATCGTTTAAATGTTGCATGAGGGCTCTAAGAAATGTCTTCAGCTCTGCTTTTGTTGGCCTTTACACCAGTGAATATTTTCTATGACTTTGTTTCTAATTTGACCAACTCAATTTGTGGGACAGAAGTAAATATGCATCACAGTCCAGCAAAAATCTAGTTAACTTATTACAGTGGTAGCCATTAAACATTTCAGCACTTTCCTTGATGTCCCCTTGTCTGGTCCCCTACAATTCCTTTTTAAACGTCAATCTTTGCACTAAAATATTATTTCTGTCATGATTTGTGGACATTAAGATCAAAGAGAAGCATCATCTCCTTGCCAGACCCTGTAATTCAGTGGAAGGGTGTAGTCAGAGTAAAATAATATGCAAGAGTGTGTCATCTCAAATGTTTTCCCATTCAGTCATGCAGTAGCCATGCATCAGTGCTTTACTGCACAATTTAGCAGCAATGTTGGCAGATTTTGGTGCTTTACCTAGATCATATTTTAAACATCACCATCTGCTTTATTCACAACTGACAGTTTTGTGAAGCTTTGGATAATAAATGCATTCTGTGATGAGTTGAAAGGTTAACAGAGAGCATTCTGAAGCTAATATAGTGGCCTTCAGCCTATGACCATAAACTACAGAGAGATTTGTTTTAATTCCTTTACATGAACACAGAATTCTCTACTATTCTTGGTGTATCAATCTTTTCCACAATAACATCAGTCTAATTAATCCAAACTGATTGTTAGGACCAGTTTCTTCAGTTTATTTTTGTGGAAATGTGTATGAAGTGGGTGAGTTTTTCCTAATGTGACATATTGGAACCTAGAGCTCTAACTCAGCTGGTCCTGCAACACTTTCAGTATGTGAGACCACACTGGTACCACACTCGGCTGCCTCTGTTGCATCTGATGAAGCACTGAGGAACAACAGCAGGGGCTTTATGAGCAGGTCCCATTTGGCCTGATATAGTGTGAATGTTGGTGGTGATCTCACCTCTGAGTTTTGCTCTGGGTCTCCTGCTTCTCACATAGAGACGTTTTGGGGAGAGGGACTCCCTCCTCTCTGTCCTCATACTGATTCATGGCACTGAATTCACCTCAGCATCAGCTCACACACACTCTCTGCCTTCATCCGGGGAGGAAACAGAAATCCTTCATTTGCATATCATTTTTGTCATAATTTCCATCATTTGGGCTAAAAAATATATGAGCTGCTGCTCCTCTTATAGGCTCTTCTAATCAGCTTCAGTTAAAAGCAGTTATGCAACAGTATGAGGAAGCTGCAATCAGCTGCTTCACTTCTACTAGTAGTCCAATAGATAGAGAAATAAAGGAACATTTCTATTCATTGGCACTGCTTTAATTTAGATTGATGCTTTAATTCACCATATTGACTCCATAAAACAGGTTACAATCAGCGTTAAAAGCATCAGACTTATTATCACTGGTGAGTTTTCAGAGGACTTTAGAGCAGGAAAAATAAGGACAAGTTAGATCTCTGCAGACAGAAACCCTAACCCTAGATTAATCAAGAGGATAACATATTAACTATCCTTTTACTGAGACAAAAAACATACTTTACATAAAGCAACACTCGACACTTTGAAACAATCTCTTAGTAACATCAAATCAAGTGAAACTGGTCAAGTTAAACTCGTTGAAATGAGAAGTGAAATTTTTCAACCTTAAACCTTAAAAGAGCAGAAGCAACCAGAAAGGTTTATCAAGATAAGTTCTAGTATGAAAACAGGTAAACTTACGTTCTGTGTAAATAGTCCAAAGTGTTGAAGAAAAAAAAAATAGATGTTAGCAGACCAGACTTTAACTCAGCTGCTTCCTGGAAGGAGTTGGATATTTACCTGTGATGGAGCAAAGGAAGCTTGGGTGTCAGGTAGATTAAAAAAAGATAGACTCAGACAATAACCAGGTGTAAAATATCTAAATTAATATCAACAAAATTTGATAAAGTCTTAAGGAAAAAAGAAAGAAACTTTAAATGATGTGGTTCATGGTGGTGTTCTAAAGGGAAATAAACCCAGAGAACAGAGCTGCTGGTTGCCTCTCGCTTCACTACCAAATATGTCTTCCGACTGGTCCGACTGGTTGAACCAGTCTGTGACAAAAAAGGTTATGACATTACATCTGAGGATGAAAATAACCACAAAATAAAGTGTCAGTAAAACAATTTCCATGTTCAGTTAATCTCTAACAGAACCAGTATACTTTGACTGTGAACTCATTGGACCTTTCATTGATAAGGATTTGTCTCCCTCTAGTGGTAAAAGGATAAACTCATTGATGTCACTGTAATGACGCCCAGATAGAGTGTAGTTTTTAACTATTAAGACACTTTACTCATGCTGAAGCATAAAGGAAAGTCTGTTCAGTCTGAATTATTATAGAATTGATTCAAATAATCCCTAAATCTTTCACACAAGGAAAATGCAAACATCACAACAAAAACAAACATAACAATAAGATATAAACTGTTTCCATCACACACACCCACAGACACAACAACCTATGGATCCCACATCACTTAAATGTACTTCTCATCTATAGCTGTATATACAGCAGTAGCTGTTAGAATTTCTCCACTTTCAATTCAATTCAATTCAATTCAGTTTATTTATATAGCGCCAAATTCACAACACATGTCATCTCAAGGCACTTTACAGTTCAACCAGATCATACAGTCAAATTGATACAAAGTTTTCTATCTAAGGAAAACCAGTTGATTGCATTGACTCATTGACTCAAATACAATCCCTCACACTAAGCATGCTTGTAGCGACAGTGGAGAGGAAAAACTCCCTTTTAACAGGAAGAAACCTCCAGCAGAACCAGGCTCAGTGTGAGCGGCCATCTGCCAAGGCCGACTGGGGTTCAAGGAGACAGAAGCAGAGATACAAAAAGCAGCTGTAAAAGGCGGCCCCGTCCAGGAAACACACAGCCAGGCAGACGAGCTCCAAGGCAGCTCCCATGCCAGACGATGAAGAGAGCACATCCACCCAGCCACGGCCAGAGAAACAGGACCACACTGGAAGACAGGCCGATCTCCAACATCTACAAACAAGGGTGTTGATGGAAGCAGCACAGCTGATGTTTCTTTCCTGGATGACATCACAGCCAAACAGGAACAGACGAGGCAAAGCTACTCTGAGGAAAAGCAGAGAGAGCAGAAGGTTAGAGATTGAACTAACAGATTCTGCAGAATAGGAGAACAGAGAGAGAATGAAGCAGAATGATGAAATGGGGGTCCCTATGTCCTCCAAAAGTCTAAGCCTATAGCAGCATAACTATAGAGAGAGAGCTCAGGATAACCTGAGCCACCCTAACTATAAGCTTTATCAAAAAGGAAAGTTTTAAGCCTAGTCTTAAAAGTAGACAGAGTGTCTGCCTCACGGACTAAAACTGGTAGTTGGTTCCACAGGAGAGGAGCCTGATAACTAAAAGATCTGCCTCCCATTCTACTTTTAGAAATTCTAGGAACCACTAGTAAACCTGCAGATTGAGAGCGAAGTGCTCTGTTAGGAACATAAGGAACAATCAGATCTCTGATATAAGATGAAGCTTGGCCATTTAAGGCTTTATATGTGAGAAGGAGGATTTTAAATTCTATTCTGGATTTAACAGGAAGCCAATGAAGAGAAGCCAGGATAGGAGAGATATGATCTCTCTTTTTAATTTTCATCAGAACTCTGGCTGCAGCATTTTGGATCAGCTGAAGGCTTTTAACTACAGTTTGTGGACTTCCTGATAGTAAAGAATTACAATAGTCCAGCCTTGAAGTAACAAATGCATGGACTAGTTTCTCAGCATCATCCCTGGACAGGAGATTTCTAATTTTTGCAATGTTCCTCAGATGAAAGAAGGAAATTCTAGAAACCTCTTTGATCTGGGATTTAAATGACAGGTCCTGATCAAAAACAACACCAAGATTTTTTACTTTATTATCTGAAATCAGTTTAATCCCATCCAAATGAAGTGACTGGCTAATCAGCTTCTTTTTCAGAGACTCTGGTCCAAAGACTATAACTTCTGTTTTGTCTGCATTCAGAAGCAGAAAGTTAAGAGTCATCCAGGTTTTTATGTCTTCAAGACATGCTTGTAATCTATGTAATGGGTTAGCTTCATCTGGATTTATAGACATATATAGCTGGGTATCATCAGCATAACAGTGGAAATTAATCCCATGCTTTCTAATAACTACCAATTGGGAGCATGTATAAAGTAAAGAGAATTGGTCCTAGCACTGATCCCTGTGGTACTCCACAGGTAACCTTTGAGTGTGTTGAAGATCTATCATTAACATAAACAAACTGAATTCGATCAGATAGATAAGATTTAAACCAGTCTAGTGCTGTTCCTTTAATTCCAACAAAATATTCAAGTCTTTCTAAAAGAATATTATGATGAGCTCTAAAGCCAGACTGAAACTCTTCAAAACGTTCATTATGGTGTAAGTGGTCGCAAACTTGTTTGGCAACTACTTTCTCAAGAATTTTGGATAAGAAAGGAAGATTAGATATAGGTCTATAATTAACCAAGTCATCTGGGTCAAGAGACGGTTTCTTAAGCAGAGGTTTAATTACAGCAACCTTAAAAGCTTTAGGTACATATCCCTGTAACAGAGATAGATTAATCACATCTAAAATGGAGGAGGAGATCAAAGGGAATACCTCCTTAAATAACCTGGTTGGAACTGGATCTAACATACAAGTTGAAGGCTTAGATGAAGACAATAATTTTGCTAATTCAGAAAGTTCAACTGGATCAAAGCAGTCTAAACCCGGTTCAGATTCCATGACTACCTCAGGTACAATCGCGGATAGAGGAGTGCTTATGATCTTATTTTTAATAAGATCAATCTTATTTATAAAGAATCCCATAAAATCATTGCTGTTAAGAGCAGGTGGAATGGACGGTTCAACAGAGCTATGGCTCTGGGTGAGTTTGGCAACTGTATTAAAAAGAAATCTAGGATTATTCTTATTCTCCTCTATTAATGAGGAGAAGTATGCTGCTCTTGCTTTACAAAGGGTCCTCTTCTACAGCAGTAAACCATTTTTCCAGACTAGGAAGGACTCCTGCAGGCCTGTGGAGCGATATTTTCTCTCCAGTTTCCTAGCATTTTGCTTCAAAGTACGCAGCTCTGCATTAAACCAAGGAGCAAGCTTTCTATTTTTAACGGTTTTCATTTTCAAAGGAGCTGCGTTGTCTAAGGCAGTACGCAGAGAACTAGCAACCCCATCAACAAAATCATCAACCTGTGAAGGGGAATAAGCTATACTTTTGCACTCTTCAGCACTGTTTAGCGACACAGAGGAGAGAGAAAGTGAAGCCGATTCTTTAAAATTTATAACTGCACTATCTGATAAAGATCTACTAAAATCGAACCTTCTTTTGGGGGAGGAGAACTCTGTTAAACTAATCCTGAAGGTTATTAGAAAGTGGTCAGAGAGGACAGGGTTGTGAGGAAATACTGTTATTTCTTCACATTCTATGCCGTATGTCAGCACAAGATCCAAAGTATGAAGATGAGAATGTGTGGGACTATTCACATTTTGAACAAAGCCAATAGTGTCTAAGATAGCATCAAAGGCCGCTCTTAAGCTATCGCCCTCAATGTCAGCATGGATGTTAAAATCTCCCACTATGATGACCCTGTCAGTATTTAATACCAAATCAGAAAGGAACTCTGAAAACTCATCTAAAAATTCAGAGTAAGGACCTGGCGGACGATACAAAGTTACAAGAAGAAGAGGTTTTCTTGCCTTGAAATTTGGATGAGGGAAATTAAGGGTTAAATGTTCAAAAGAGTTGTAGGTATTAACTGTTTTGGGAGTAATCAGTAAGTCAGACTGGAAGATTGTTGCTACTCCTCCTCCTCACCCAGAACTTCTGGGTATGTGAAAATTTAAATAGTTTGAAGGATTTGCCTCGTTTATGCTCACATAATCCTCTTGCTGCAGCCAGGTTTCTGTAAGGCAAAACAAGTCAATGTGATTATCACAAATCAAGTCATTAACTAGCAGACTTTTAGAGGAAAGCGATCTTATGTTAAACAGACCGCATTTAATTGTTTTAACTTTTTCCCCAATTGGAGTTATTTTGATTTTAATTAGATTATCATGATTTACTTCTTTGGGAATCTTTGCTAATTTATTAGATTTTGGTCGTGGGCAAGACACTGTCTGGATGGAGTAAAGAGTGGGTAACAGTAGAGAAGCTGCAGAGATGTGTGTTAAACTACAACTCTGCTTCCTGGCCTGCACCCTGGGTGGTCAGGGTTTTGGAGGACTAATAAATGTGGCCAGATTCCTAGAAAGAAGAGCTGCACCATCCAAAGTGGGATGGATGCCGTCTCTCCGAATCAGACCAGGCTTTCCCCAAAAGGATTGCCAATTATTAATGTAGCCCACGTTGTTTTCAGGACACCACCTAGACAACCAGTGGTTGAATGACGACATGCGGCTAAACATGTCATCACTGGTCAGATCAGGGAGGGGACCAGAGAAAATTACGGAGTCCGACATTTTTTTGGCAAACTTACACACCGAAGCAACACTAATTTTAGTGACCTCCGATCGGCGTAACCGCGTGTCATTACCACCAGCGTGAATAACAATCTTACTGTATTTAACCTTATCCTTAGCCAGTAGTTTCAGGTAGGATTTGATGTCGCCCGTTCTGGCCCCCGGCAAACATTTGACTATGGTCCCTGGTGTCTCTAATGCCACGTTTCTGACTATGGAGCTGCCAATCACCAGAGTGGGCTTCTCAGTGGGTGTAGTCACTGAGTGGGGAAAACCGGTTAGAAATGTGAACGGGTTGGTGGTGACCAGTGGGCAGAGATCCATGACTACGCTTTCTGCGTACAGTTACCCAATCGCCTGGCTGCTCAGGCACTTTTGGAGGAGAGCTACGTGGGGGGCCTACTTTAACTCCTGGATGTTCAACAGCCTGAAGCCTGGATTCTAACTCTGACACCCTCGCCTCCAAAGCTACAAAAATACTACACTTATTACACATCCCATTATCACTAAAGGAGGCAGAGGAATAACTGAACATCTGACACAGAGAGCAGGAGAGAGGAGAGGAAGAAGGAAGAGTTGGAAAAGAGAGGGAGGGAGAGAGAGAAGCCATAGCCATGCTAAGCTAGCGCTAGCCTAGGCTAGCTACTCCTTGCTATCAGAAATAAAACCGTGTGAAACTGACAAGTGCTCAGTAGAAAAGTGCAGCAGAAGGTGCTATGTTTTAAAGTAGTCAGTTAGAGTTACTTAGATACAGAGATATTACAGAGAAAATAACTTAACGTCAGATGGAGTTTCTCCCGGACAGCTGCAGCAGCTGCACACTCAGTTAATCCAAACAGGAAGTGAACAGGTCCAAACAGGAAGCCCTGCCTTGATGGCTCCTTGGCTGGTCCCCTACAATTCCTTTTTAAACATCAATCTTTGTACTAAAATATTACTTTCTGTCATGATTTGTGGACATTGAAGTTGTAGGGAAGTCATATTCAAATTTAAAATCATTCTGGCTTAAACATGAATATAAATGTACTCTTTATCAGACCATAAGTTAGAAGTTACCCAGAAGTTAGAAAATTTCATTAAAAAAATCCTGTATTAAAATCTTTTTTTATTTATTTATTTTTTTTTTATTATTATTATCTTCTGCAGGCCAGTTAGTTATACGTCAGCCTGAACACCTAAATTCAGCCAATCATATATCAACGGTCATCTGTCAATCTGATTTTTTCGGTCATAGCTTCTTGATTCATATTTCGCAGCTAATATACGCAATGGTTGAAATAAAAAATAGGAATCATTTACTTTTCTACTGAGTTCCGCCCCCTTGATAATCTACCAATCAGATTAACTTTATTTACTCGTGTAAAGTCGGGCACCACTTGGGAGAATTCGGAACTTCAACCGTTGGAACAGCTGCTTCCCTACGACTTTAAGATCTAAAGAAAAGCGCCATCTCCTGGTCAGACCCTGTAATTCAGTGAAATGGTGGAGTCAGAGTGAAAAAATATGCTAGAGGGGGTCACTCCAGTGGCTGGAAGTTGGAGGGGATTTTGCTGGGAGTTGCAGGGATGTGGGCTGCCAGTCGGCTGCCATTCGGGTGAGGAGGGGCCATTTTGAATGGCTGCTACTGTAGCTCCTGATCACAAAATGTGCATCACAAGAAAACCTGTTTGATATTTTGGTCGTGGTTCGCAAGTTGAAGCAGCGACACAACCAGACTGAAATCTTTCCTCAGAGATTTTCACACTATGCATCCACGACACAAAAACAGAAGTTTCTTTTTCTTCTGTTGCAGCTACCTGTATTAATTATGTTGCAAGACGTCATTGTTAAAGACCCCAACCTGTTTTTGAGGATGTACAGTGTGAGTAGTCAGATCGCAACTGTTGGATACTGCACTGTGAAGAAGTATATTCCAAGCTGCGAATTTATCAAATCTGCACAATTACAGTTGGGGCTGCCAGATTGAAAATATTGCACAGACTTTATGATGACTCATCTTATCATCACTAACCGTTTACCTGTAAAAGTTGATTCAATGGTTTCGCATTTGAGGGAGATTACAGTACCATTTGCTATATGGTTTCTTTTCAGCATAAAAAAAAATGAAAGTATTTAAACACCTCTGACCAGTTTTATCAGTCTGACCAGTCAGATTACATACATTTCAGTAGTGAACACTTCTCTGTGTTAAATTTAGTTTTTCCTTTTCACTGTTTTGAAATCATTTAAATACTTTCCATTGTTTGTGTTTCACAACATGAGTCATGTCAGCATAATTAAAACAAATACTTCTGTTTCTGCCCTGCCTGTCTGGCTCCAATCAGAGATGAAAGTGTGAAGCATTTCTGCCAACACCTCATTTGTATTTCACACCGCTGTGTTCATAGTCCTCTTCTTCAACACAGAACAACGTAAGTTTGTAATTTTGCTTTGCTTCATACATGAACTTTGCTGTTTGTTTCTGCTCTCTGATGTTTGGAAACATCATCTCTTGTTATCAGAATGACGTGTGTCATCCGTCTGCTGTTGAAAGCTTAATCAGCAGGACTTTTAGATTATTTATGAATCGGAATCTCAAATCATGCTAGCTTTTCTTTCTATGTTTTGTTTTGTTAAATTAAACTATATCCCATTCGTGTTTGCAGGGACAAAAACTGTTGTCTGTGTAGCTGCAGCATTTTCAGCCAGTATTTACAGGCAAACTGGAATTTCTTCATTCCTTTAACATCATGTTTAAGTCACTGTTTGTTGCCAGATATTACAAAAGATGTTTTGCTACTTGTTTCCAGAGGTTGTATATCATTTGATAAGTAAACTGTGAGTTTTTTTATCATGATAAAAAAGAAAAATATATTTTCATTCTTCTTTATTTATCTCCTGCTGGCAGAGGATATTAAGACACCTCTATCCACCCAGAAATAGAACCAAACATGGAGACACAGCATTTAGTTTCTATGCTCCACTGATCTGGAAGAACTCGCAGAAGACTGGAAAACAGCTGAAAGCCTGAGTTCTTTTAATTAAAAATTAAAAACCCATTAGTTTAGAACTGAATTTAACCCCTAGAACCCTACGGACCCACCGGTGGGTCCAGCTGCTACGTGACCTCGTAATTTTAACAAACCCCCAGTATTGATGTAAAAAACACATTTGGCACAGTTTGGTGACATTTTTGGATAAATGTGCCAAAATGGCCCCTCCGCCTAAGAAATTTCTCACTAATACCATTCTAAAATAAATATGATTCATCTGATTGAGTCCAAATTTGGTATATTTTTACATAACATTTAGATTTAAAAGTCTGTACTACTTTTTTGTGCTATAAATAATATTTTGGTAGTGTTTTGCAATGTTTATTTCAAAGAAAATTTTGGCGAGGTTCAAAAAATGCAAAATATTTTGTATTTTGTCCCTAATATTTCAGGCAGGGTCAAAGCTACAATGGTGCTGACACCAGAAAACCATTCTATGACATCTTACCTTTACAGAGGTACCAAACGTTTCTTCTTAAATCTAATAGCTGTGAGGCTATAAGTGATTTACTTTTGTGTGTTTTTGTCAGGCAGAAATTTATTTATACCCCCTGAGCGTGTAAGAGGTTAACTGTTGAAGTTTAACTGTTAATTGAAGTATCATAAGTGGATTTTTTTTATCTTGTTGCTTTGATTCTTCTTTAATTTTTCTTATATTTTACGTTCAATTCGAGCACTTTGAACTGTCTTTGTACTAAACAGTGCCCAACAAATAAACTTGTCTTGCATTAGCAGAAGACACTTTACATATGTAACATGTGTCTCTGTGTGTCCTGTTTTAAAGCTCTCTGAAAATTAACCAGAACTGAATCAGCCCTTTAACTTTCCTTCGCTGTGTCATCTATCAGTTTAAAGGTTTTCTCACATCAAACCAAGTCAATGCAATGGATTAAAAAGTATAGAGATGATAAATTACTGTTTGACTGTGAGCAGAAATGTTGCTCCATTGTTCCATCTAGTGGACAGAGAGTAGACGTACAGAAGTTGATGGCAGGTTTTGCAGCTCCACCCTGCCATCTGACTGCTAAATAACTGAAGGACGCTGACATGAAGCAAAGAAGATGACCCAAATTGTGGTGGAGCAGCTGACCTTTGTGCTAGGACAAATTATTTAAAGGAAAATCCAAGTTGAGGTGCAGATGGATGAATTGTGTTTCCTCTGCAGGTGAAGCTACAAAGTGTGCTCAGCTGATGTGGATGGGAATTCTGCAGCATGGATCACTGTGAGCAAATAGAGGAGGGAGGCTTTCCCTCTGAAGCCACTCTGTTTGAGGATCATAAGACCCAGAACAAAGCTAAATGGTGAGATTATCATCACTAATTCAATTCAATTCAATTCAATTCAATTCAATTCAGTTTATTTATATAGCGCCAAATTCACAACACATGTCATCTCAAGGCACTTTACAGTTCAACCAGATCATACAGTCAAATTGATACAAAGTTTTCTATCTAAGGAAAACCAGTTGATTGCATTGACTCATTGACTCAAATACAATCCCTCACACTAAGCATGCTTGTAGCGACAGTGGAGAGGAAAAACTCCCTTTTAACAGGAAGATACCTCCAGCAGAACCAGGCTCAGTGTGAGCGGCCATCTGCCAAGGCCGACTGGGGTTCAAGGAGACAGAAGCAGAGATACAAAAAGCAGCTGTAAAAGGCGGCCCCGTCCAGGAAACACACAGCCTGGCAGACGAGCTCCAAGGCAGCTCCCATGCCAGAGGATGAAGAGAGCACATCCACCCAGCCACGGCCAGAGAAACAGGACCACACTGGAAGACAGGCCGATCTCCAACATCTACAAACAAGGGTGTTGATGGAAGCAGCACAGCTGATGTTTCTTTCCTGGATGACGTCACAGCCAAACAGGAATAGACGAGGCAAAGCTACTCTGAGGAAAAGCAGAGAGAGCAGAAGGTTAGAGATTGAACAAACAGATTCTGCAGAATAGGAGAACAGAGAGAGAATGAAGCAGAATGATGAAATGGGGGTCCCTATGTCCTCCAAAAGTCTAAGGCTATAGCAGCATAACTATAGAGAGAGAGCTCAGGATAACCTGAGCCACCCTAACTATAAGCTTTATCAAAAAGGAAAGTTTTAAGCCTAGTCTTAAAAGTAGACAGGGTGTCTGCCTCACGGACTAAAACTGGTAGTTGGTTCCACAGGAGAGGAGCCTGATAACTAAAAGATCTGCCTCCCATTCTACTTTTAGAAATTCTAGGAACCACTAGTAAACCTGCAGATTGAGAGCGAAGTGCTCTGTTAGGAACATAAGGAACAATCAGATCTCTGATATAAGATGGAGCTTGGCCATTTAAGGCTTTATATGTGAGAAGGAGGATTTTAAATTCTATTCTTGATTTAACAGGAAGCCAATGAAGAGAAGCCAGGATAGGAGAGATATGATCTCTCTTTTTAATTTTCATCAGAACTCTGGCTGCAGCATTTTGGATCAGCTGAAGGCTTTTAACTACAGTTTGTGGACTTCCTGATAGTAAAGAATTACAATAGTCCAGCCTTGAAGTAACAAATGCATGGACTAGTTTGTCAGCATCACCCCTGGACAGGAGATTTCTAATTTTTGCAATGTTCCTCAGATGAAAGAAGGAAATTCTAGAAACCTCTTTGATCTGGGATTTAAATGACAGGTCCTGATCAAAAATAACACCAAGATTTTTTACTTTATTATCTGAAATCAGTTTAATCCCATCCAAATGAAGTGACTGCTAATCAGCTTCTTTTTCAGAGACTCTGGTCCAAAGACTATAACTTCTGTTTTGTCTGCATTCAGAAGCAGAAAGTTAAGAGTCATCCAGGTTTTTATGTCTTCAAGACATGCTTGTAATCTATGTAATGGGTTAGCTTCATCTGGATTTATAGACAGATATATATACTAACCATTCAAATACTTTTTAAAAAAAATCATTCACACTATATCAGGCCAAAAAAGACATGTTTATGAAGCTGCTGCTGTTCCTCTTTGGTGCTTCATCCAGTCAGTGGTTCTTACAAACAGCTAGTCATTGTTGTGGAATCAAATCTTTTATACCAGAAAAAAAACATCCCCAAATTAACTAAAATACTGTGGCATGTTTAATAGCAAAACTAAACTAAATGGTAATATTCTCCAGATTTTGAGAAACCAGCACAGAACCTGCCCCACAGACTTTTGTTTTTTAGATTTCTCCTTTAGTGTTTAACAAAAAAAGACTTCGTACAATTTGGGTTTAAACATGGTTAATGGTTAATTAGCTTAGGAGTTTTAAACACATTTTGTGGACTTCCTGGTATTAAGAAATGAACATAGTCAAGCCTCAAAGAAACAAATGTAGGGACCGGCTTATATGCTTTTCAATATTATGGAGATACAAAAAAGACATTTTAGAAACCTTTTAATACAGAATTTTAAATAATACCAGATTTTTAAGGTATTTTAGACCAGTACAGTTGAATCAAGATGTAGTGACTGTATAGTTGTTTGCTTTTCAAAGACTTTGGTCCAAGGACGATAACTTACTCTTGTCTGATTTCAAGAGCAGAACTGTTAAAGTGTTGCAGGTCTTAGAATGTGTGTTTTTTTTTTTGTAAATCTCATCATAAATAAAGACTTCAGAAAACAAGTTTTATAAAGAAATAATAATCAGGGGGGTGTACAACATATTTAAATCTGAATATTAAAATGTTATGTTAAATGGAAAGTTTGAAGGTTTCTTTTTTTTTTTTTTTACCTTTTGTAACTTATGCATAAAAACTTCACAGTTTTAATATGTGTGGTTCTGCCAGGAATGTGTCCTTCAAGAGCAACCTATCAAAAGATTCCCCATTGGCCTTTAAATCGTCTGAACCTCAGTCATTAGAGAGGTAAGTAATATCAAACGCTTTCAACTCAAAATGTTTTTAACATGAGTTTAGCTCGTTTTTCCCTATTTAGGCCCTAGCAGCGAAGCTGCCCCTTTATAACATAGGTGGAATGGTGTCTGATGGGCTTCTAAACCCCGTCAGATAGCATTCCCTCTGCTTAACATGGGGGGAACGGTGTCTGATGGGCTTCTAAACCCCGTCAGATAGCGTTTCCCCTGCTTACATGGGGGGAACGGTGTCTGATGGGCTTCTAAACCCCGTCAGATAGCGTTTCCCCTGCTTACATGGGCAGAACGCTATCTGATGGGCTTCAAAACCCCGTCAGATAGCGTTTCCCCTGCTTACATGGGCAGAACGCTATCTGATGGGCTTCAAAACCCCGTCAGATAGCGTTTCCCCTGCTTACATGGGCAGAACGCTATCTGATGGGCTTCAAAACCCCGTCAGATAGCGTTACCCCTGCTTAACATGGGGGGAATGCTATCTGATGCGGTGTACATATCATCAGGCTGCATTACCTCTACTCATGGGTGTGAAGTTTTTTAACAGGGCGTTCAGATCTGGTGAGTGTATGAAATTAAAAACTGTGTTTGGGTTGTTATAGATACTGCAACATACATCCATCCATCCATCCATCCAGATTTCTCCCTTTCTCTATATAGGCTAACATTTGATTGTTTACGCTCTCCGTAGTTCCCCTGTGGCGCAAAAGGGTGGCTGTTAAGCGCCTTTAGCGAGCATGCTTTTATAACCTCAATAAAGAAGGTCAGAGGAGAAGTTTTTTCTTTGTGTCATCTAGGAAAGGCTTTCATCACAAATAAATTTGACATTATAAGTTTATCCCCACCCCCGGCATTCAGGATTTCCATTATTTTCACTGGTCCGGGTGCAGGATTGGGGGCCAGGTCTGAAGCAGGAACTACATGGGTTAGTGTGGCAGTGATACCGCTCCCCTCCTCCGCATCTAGATTTCAGGGTTCACCTAGTTGGTCATCCAGTAGTTCCAGGACCTGGTCCTTGGTCCTAGGATTATTGGATGTGAATGGTATGTGTGAATGTATGTTTGCCTTTTTTTTTTTTTTTTTGTGAAGAGTCTGTCTGTTGAGGGTGGGGACGCTTGTCAGGTTTGTTCTGAACTACTCCCTCTCCCAATAACATCTCAAGTCTCCGCTAAGTTCCCCATTCCAGCCCAATCCCCCCGTCCTGCTCCCTCCGCTGGCTAGTGTTTTGGTGGTGCTCGGTTTTTGGGGGTGGATTGGGTGCTGGCCTAGTTCTGGTGGATGCTTTGTGGGGCCTGGGCTGCTGCATTATGCTGGCTGGAGGATTTCCTGGGGTCTCTCCTCTTCCCTTCAAGAGGGGGCAGATTTCCTGGGTTTGCCCCTCCTGGTCGCCATTGCTCTGGGAAACCCTTTGGTCATCTGGGGTTTTGGGTCTCCTGGCGCTTGCCTCGGTGCTCTGGGGGGGGTGGTCTTTGGCTCTTCACAACCACTATTGAGAATTTTTCCTTTGGATAAACTTTACAGGCACAAGTGCACTCACAAAAAACTACAAGTGCTTGGCTCCAAGTACTTAGAGATTCACCTCCATACAGAAAGCCCATTTTCTCATCTTCAGCTACCACAGAATACATGTCAGGTTAAATATTACAACTTATACTTCAGCAATAGTATCATGGTGGCACTTCATTGTATCTCTTATACTATATCCGTTGGTTGTGCAAAATCTGTTGGGCCCTTTTTTGGCATCAAGACAATTATTCGTATTGCCACATTGCCAGAACGGACACTCCCCAGAGGACATAAAAAAAGAGTGAATGATGAAAAAGGGGTTCCTATGTCCTCCAGCAGTCTAAGCCTATAGCAGCAGAACTATAGAGATAGCTCAGGATAACCTGAGCCACTCTAACTAGAAGCTTTATCAAAAATCAAGGCAGCTCCCATGCCAGAGGACGAAGAGAGCACATCCACTCAGTCACGGTCAGAGGAACAGGACCACACTGGAAAACAGGCCGATCTCCAACATCTATAAACAAGGGTGTTGATGGAAGCAGCACAGCTGATGTTTCTTTCCAGGATGACGTCACAGCCAAACAGGAACAGACGAGGCAAAGCTACTCTGAGGAAAAGCAGAGAGAGCAGAAGGTTAGAGATTGAACTAACAGATTCTGCAGAGTGGGAGAATAGAGATAGAATGAAGCAGAATGATGAAAAAGGGGTCCCTATGTCCTCCAGAAGTCTAAGCCTATAGCAGCAGAACTATAGAGATAGCTCAGGATAACCTGAGCCACTCTAACTATAAGCTTTATCAAAAAGGAAAGTTTTAAGCCTAGCCTTAAAAGTAGACAGGGTGTCTGCCTCACGGACTAAAACTGGTAGTTGGTTCCACAGGAGAGGAGCCTGATAACTAAACAATTTGCCTCCCATTCTACTTTTAGAAATTCTAGGAACCACTAGTAAACCTGCAGATTGAGAGCGAAGTGCTCTGTTAGGAACACAAAAGAATCATATCTGGAGCTGAGCCTCTATATGCGAGAAGGAGGATTTGGATTTTAAATTCTAAATATGGAAGAAGCATGTTAGTCTATCAACAACTGCAAGTATAGGGTCTTTAAACTACTTCTTATATTGATCCTGATTGGTAAGATGTATAATCTATTTTAAACAAGGAAATAAAACAGAATAAAAAAATTCTGCATACATAATTCAAAAGAAATTGGAAGTCAAACCAAATTAATATAGGATAAACATGTTTTGCTTCTTCATATTACTTTCTGTCCTTGAGATAAACTTTGCAAAGTTAAACTTTCTAGAGTTTAAATAAAATAAAATCATTAAAACTATGGATTAAAGAAAAAATGAACTGAAAAGATCTTTAAAACCTTGTTTCTTTGTCTGGCAGGATTAAATCTAGGCTACAATCTAAACATGATGCTGCACCCTCGTGTGTGTCGTTAAAGAGTAACTGGTCAATAGGGATCAGAGAGGACTTTCAGTCTGGCCAACCTTCAGCTGCTGAAAGGTGAGCTGGATTTCACAGCTTTAAAATTAATTATGGATGTTTTTTATTCCAACATTTTTGCCTTTAACTTTATGTATGTCATCTTAACCATTAAACACTTTCCTTATGAAAAAATCTTTTTCATAATGATGTTGTAATGGGACCTGTTAGTCCTGTTCTCATTTGTCATGCTTATAGCTGATCCTTGGAAAAAACTCTCATGAGATCACAAATAATGTCCTTAGTTTTATTTAACAAAATGTAAACAACACCAGTTATCAGGGGGTTGGCTACTGACAACCTGGGCGGGTAATTAGGCTGCTGGATCTGGAGCAGGAGAGGAGAGGATCTGGGAGGCTGCTAATGTTGGAGGGCATTCAAATGCAAGGGTGCATGTTTAAAGGGGTGATGTTTGCTAGTAGGAGGGATGCATCAGACACAGAAAGGGTTTCTCACTGTTTAATCCAGGAAAGCAACAATTATTGCGATGATCAAGGTGTTCTTTTGATTTCCAGAACTTACAATTCTGATTAGCCAATGGGCTAAACATCAGTTGAATATTCGGAAGTCTTTAAATGCTCAGCTGATGGATGATGCAGAGCAGGTGTTATGAGACTAAGCAGAGCGTGAACAGATCAGCTCAGCAGAGCGTACACTAGACAGATGCCCTCTAGCAGAATCTAGAGGAAGCAGTAGAACCTTTCAATCTAATTGCCACTAAATCTATTCCAGATTTTATTCTAAATTTTTGGCCAGATCACTGTGATTTGTATAATTTTGACTATGTAATCAATATCTTTATTGTTAGTTTCCTTCCTGTTTTTAGATAATGATAAATTATAACAAACCAAACAAAGTAAACAGCAACCAAAATGCAAAGCTTCAGAATAGTTTGATGTTTCAATATTCTAACAATTTGTAAAGTTTTTGGTCACATCTTCAAACTAAAAATAACGGTAAATAAAAAAATTCTTTAGAATAAGGCAAAGAACCTGAATAGAATGAACTGTAGTTTTGTTATTTAACATTAAAGATGTTTCTCATCAGAGAAGCTTCTGCGGCTCTAATTCCTCTGGCGATTGTTCTGAATATAGCTTTAACTGACAATTCAGTTTATTTCTATGGCACCAATTCACAACACATGTCATCTCAAGGCACTTTACAGAGAGAAAACAGTCTTAATGGTCAAGTTTCTGTCAAGGAAAACCAGTTGGTTGCACCAAGTCATTGACATACAAGATGTGCTCCCCCTGGATGAGCTGGCGGCAATTATTTTCACTAGCATTTTGTTGCTAAATCTTCAACAATTCCTCACACTGAACATACATGGAGTGTAGGTGGGAGTTCATTGAGGAAACTAATTGCTTACCCTTACCCACCTCTGACACAGGCCAATCAGCTTTGAACCACACCTCCACTAAAGCCAATCAGCATCCAGAGTACATCTTACAAGTACTCCAAATCCACATCTCAGTCTGCCACCCAAGCGCATGAAGTTGTTGTGCTATGTCTGACTTTGACTCAGATTACCCTGATTCAACCAACCTCCATCCCCTTCTACACCATCGTAGCTTCATCAGAGTTGTCATTCCTTTCAGATTCTTACTTCCCATGTAAACCAGTATGGCAGAAGACCGCCATGTTGACCCTGGTTTTGCCAGAATTTTTTTTCCAAAGGGGAGTGTTTCTTCTCCACTGTCGCTTCATGCATGCTGATCATGTACAGGTTCATGCAACTTGTGTTATTCAAGCTGGACCTCATCTTTCAGGTCCCTGAGTGAAGCACAGGCATCAGCACACAGAGTTCTCTGGATCTCTCCATACAGCAGTCTATGGACTGACCAACTCCACACATCTCCACTCTACCACCAGTTTCAGGCCCTGGGTGAAACATACCTGTTCTGTAGTCCTATTCATGCATATCGAAGCAAAATTCAGCGCATTATGAGTCAGTTTT
The DNA here is from genome assembly GCA_030533445.1 of Cyprinodon diabolis. NCBI lineage: Eukaryota > Metazoa > Chordata > Actinopteri > Cyprinodontiformes > Cyprinodontidae > Cyprinodon > Cyprinodon diabolis. Next base: position 44,138,329 of record CM060083.1, read on the forward strand.
TTACATGAGACAGGATGCACTGGGGCGACGTGCAGCAAGATGTAAAGTGGCAATGATGAAGATGGATTACAAGTCCACATTTCTCCAATGGAAGAAAAAAAGCAGGCTGTCCTTTTGTGTGTATGTGTGTGCCTCTTTTTAAGAACAGGAGTCAGTTTCTAACCTTTGGATTGAGTACACTCTTACAAAGTAAGGACATATTGGTTGGTGCTCACAAGCTATTTGGGTAATGGTTAGGTTAAAGGCTAAGGTTTCAGTTGGGTTAAGTAGAAAGTAAGGTATGCACTTGGGATGTTGTTATGGGTATTATTAGGGTTAGAGAATTGAAAAGTTTGAAAATGACTGGACAGTGGAAGTCAATGGGAGTCAACACATGGTCCTCACTACATATAGCAAGATGAGAGAGTATGTATGTGTGAATGTGCGGGTGGCTGGGTTGGTTGTAGTGGGTTTATATCTGTTTATGTTACCATTGGTACATTTACTAACCTTCTGAGGACCAACAGGCCCTATGAGGACCAAAGACTGGTCCTAGCATGGGGGACCCTCAATTTTAACCTTAGAGATTCAGTGGGGAAGTAACTCTTCATACCAGAAGCAGTGACACAACTTTAGAAATGTATTAAATTTCAGCTCTTTTTCTGACTTTTTCAGGGCTTTACACAGATTTGCTACACGGGTCTCTCATATACAGGGATATGATAAACCTGAAGCCAGCTGTGTATCCTTTAGTAGTAACATGTCTAAGCACAATGAAATTGACTTCAAATCAGACCAACCAACAGCGGCTGTGAGGTGAGTTTTGAATTTTTCTTATTCCAACATATCTTCAAAATAAGATTGACTTTTTCATGTGTAGTGAAGTATCTTTTCAGGCTTCAAATATGTTATATTTATTTTACTGGAATATATTTAAATAAAAACTACAGCCTCTTCAAAAGTTTTGAACTTCAATAATATAAAAGCCAACTTTTCAAAATTAGACCTAGATCTGATTACAGAAACCTAAATACAAAGTAGTTCTATGTATTCACGATGAGAGGAATTTAAAGAACATTGACAGTTAACAACAACAAAAAAATTACAAAAATAAAATCAAAAGGATAAAAATGAACTCAGTCAAATAAAATTTCAGGTAATGATCTGGTACATCTATGCCTAAAGAGGTTCTAAAATATTTCATATCAAATTTAGGCACTGTGGAGGATTGTTATATTTTACACATCCTTCTTCTAATCCCATGCTCTAAATAATACATATGTAAAATCATATATATAGTCATACATACAGTCATATACATTGAGGTCAAATAAAACCTTTTGACTAATTACTATCTGTGCAGTAGTTCACTGTTAAATTCCCAGCATACTTATTGTGCAACACCAAAAGATTCGAAGAATTTGTGCCGTTTTTGTTTTTTTTCTACAAAACTTAAGTTCACATGACTCAAGGGGCCTTTTACATCAAGTCCTGGTAGGAACAGCATGCTAATGTCATCTTGACATGTGGGTCATTTGTGTTATCTGTCAGATGTTTTCCAACAAAAAGATGAGAAAGCTCACAAGTACAAAACCCCACCTGTTTCACAACAGTAAATGGGTCTTTGAGCCATAACTGTACGTGTTAATCATTTTGAAACAACACTGATAAAAGCCAAGTTACTATGAATCCCTTTTCAGATGTAAATATCCCATCAGCGCTGTGGCTGCATAACCATTCCACCCCCTTCAGTTTGGTTTCAGCTAAAGTCTCTCTCTTGGAGAAAAAAAAAATCATATTTGTAATTAAATATAACTAGGTCTACGTCATCAGTGTCGCCAACAGCGCAATGATTTCAGCGCAGCCACCAGCGCAGCGATCAGACGATAACTGATCTGTACAATGAAAATAGCTGCATGAGCTGGAATGCTGTAGAGAGGGAAAGCAATAATATTTATAAAATAATGACCATTAGTTATTACTCAAGCAATCTCTCCTCTCTCTCTCCTCCGCTGCAGCCATACTGACAGCATTGTGAAACTGCAGTAAAGTTCAATTCAATTTCAATTCAGTTTATTTATATAACGCCAAATTCACAACACATGTCATCTCAAGGCACGTTACAGTTCAACCAGATCATACAGTCAAATTGATACAAAGTTTTCTATCTAAGGAAAACCAGTTGATTGCATTGACTCATTGACTCAAATACAATCCCTCACACTAAGCATGCTTGTAGCGACAGTGGAGAGGAAAAACTCCCTTTTAACAGGAAGAAACCTCCAGCAGAACCAGGCTCAGTGTGAGCGGCCATCTGCCGAGGCCGACTGGGGTTCAAGGAGACAGAAGCAGAGATACAAAAAGCAGCTGTAAAAGGCGGCCCCATCCAGGAAACACACAGCCAGGCAGACGAGCTCCAAGGCAGCTCCCATGCCAGAGGATGAAGAGAGCACATCCACCCAGCCACGGCCAGAGAAACAGGACCACACCTGAAGACAGGCCGATCTCCAACATCTACAAACAAGGGTGTTGATGGAAGCAGCACAGCTGATGTTTCTTTCCTGGATGACGTCACAGCCAAACAGGAACAGACGAGGCAAAGCTACTCTGAGGAAAAGCAGAGAGAGCAGAAGGTTAGAGATTGAAAAAACAGATTCTGCAGAATAGGAGAACAGAGAGAGAATGAAGCAGAATGATGAAATGGGGGTCCCTATGTCCTCCAAAAGTCTAAGCCTATAGCAGCATAACTTTAAAGACAGCTCAGGATAACCTGAGCCACCCTAACTATAAGCTTTATCAAAAAGGAAAGTTTTAAGCCTAGTCTTAAAAGTAGACAGAGTGTCTGCCTCACGGACTAAAACTGGTAGTTGGTTCCACAGGAGAGGAGCCTGATAACTAAAAGATCTGCCTCCCATTCAACTTTTAGAAATTCTAGGAACCACTAGTAAACCTGCAGATTTAGAGCGAAGTGCTCTGTTAGGAACATAAGGAACAATCAGATCTCTGATATATGATGGAGCTTGGCCATTTAAGGCTTTATATGTGAGAAGGAGGATTTTAAATTCTATTCTTGATTTAACAGGAAGCCAATGAAGAGAAGCCAGGATAGGAGAGATGTGATCTCTCCCCTTAATTTTCATCAGAACTCTGGCTGCAGCATTTTGGATCAGCTGAAGGCTTTTAACTACAGTTTGTGGACTTCCTGATAGTAAAGAATTACAATAGTCCAGCCTTGAAGTAACAAATGCATGGACTAGTTTCTCAGCATCACCCCTGGACAGGAGATTTCTAATTTTTGCAATGTTCCTCAGATGAAAGAAGGAAATTCTAGAAACCTCTTTGATCTGGGATTTAAATGACAGGTCCTGATCAAAAATAACACCAAGATTTTTTACTTTATTATCTGAAATCAGTTTAATCCCATCCAAATGAAGTGACTGGCTAATCAGCTTCTTTTTCAGAGACTCTGGTCCAAAGACTATAACTTCTGTTTTGTCTGCATTCAGAAGCAGAAAGTTAAGAGTCATCCAGGTTTTTATGTCTTAAAGACATACCTGTAATCTATGTAATGGGTTAGCTTCATCTGGATTTATAGACAGATATAGCTGGGTATCATCAGCATAACAGTGGAAATTAATCCCATGCTGTCTAATAACTCTACCGATTGGGAGCATGTATAAAGTAAAGAGAATTGGTCCTAGCACTGATCCCTGTGGTACTCCACAGGTAACCTTGGAGCGTGTTGAAGATCTATCATTAACATAAACAAACTGAATTCGATCAGATAGATAAGATTTAAACCAGTCTAGTGCTGTTCCTTTAATTCCAACAAAATATTCAAGTCTTTCTAAAAGAATATTATGGTCAGCTGTATCAAATGCAGCACTAAGATCCAACAGGACGAGCACAGATACAAGTCCATTATCTGAGGCCATGAGAATATCATTAGTGACTTTCACCAGAGCTGTTTCAGTGCTATGATGAGCTCTAAAGCCAGACTGAAACTCTTCAAAAAGTTCATTATGGTGGAAGTGGTCGCAAACTTGTTTGGCAACTACTTTCTCAAGAATTTTGGATAAGAAAGGAAGATTGGATATAGGTCTATAATTAACCAAGTCATCTGGGTCAAGAGACGGTTTCTTAAGCAGAGGTTTAATTACAGCAACCTTAAAAGCTTTAGGTACATATCCCTGTAACAGAGATAGATTAATCACATCTAAAATGGAGGAGGAGATCAAAGGGAATACCTCCTTAAATAACTTGGTTGGAACTGGATCTAACGTACAAGTTGAAGGCTTAGATGAAGACAATAATTTTGCTAATTCAGAAAGTTCAACTGGATAAAAGCAGTCTAAACCCGGTTCAGATTCCATGACTACCTCAGGTACAATCGCGGATAGAGGAGTGCTTATGATCTTATTTTTAATAAGATCAATCTTATTTATAAAGAATCCCATAAAATCATTGCTGCTAAGAGCAGGTGGAATGGACGGTTCAACAGAGCTATGGCTCTGGGTGAGTTTGGCAACTGTATTAAAAAGAAATCTAGGATTATTCTTATTCTCCTCTATTAATGAGGAGAAGTATGCTGCTCTTGCTTTACAAAGGGTCCTCTTATACAGCAGTAAACCATTTTTCCAGACTAGGAAGGACTCCCGCAGGCCTGTGGAGCGATATTTTCTCTACAGTTTCCTAGCATTTTGCTTCAAAGTACGCAGCTCTGCATTAAACCAAGGAGCAAGCTGTCTATTTTCAACGGTTTTCATTTTCAAGGGAGCTGCGTTGTCTAAGGCAGCACGCAGAGAACTAGCAACCCCATCAACAAAATCATCAACCTGTGAAGGGGAATAAGCTATGCTTTTGCACTCTGCAGCACTGCTCAGCGACACAGAGGAGAGAGAAAGTGAAGCAGATTCTTTAAAATTTATAACTGCACTATCTGATAAAGATCTACTAAAATGTAACCTTCTTTTGGGGGAGGAGAACTCTATTAAAGTAATCCTGAAGGTTATTAGAAAGTGGTCAGAGAGGACAGGGTTGTGAGGAAATACTGTTATTTCTTCACATTCTATGCCGTACGTCAGCACAAGATCCAAAGTATGAAAATGAGAATGTGTGGGACTATTCACATTTTGAACAAAGCTAATAGTGTCTAAGATAGCATTAAAGGCTGCTCTTAAGCTATCGCCTTCAATGTCAGCATGGATGTTAAAATCTCCCACTATGATGACCCTGTCAGTATTTAATACCAAATCAGAAAGGAACTCTGAAAACTCATCTAAACATTCAGAGTAAGGACCTGGTGGACGATACAAAGTTACAAAAAGAAGAGGTTTTCTTGCCTTGAAATTTGGATGAGGGAAATTAAGGGTTAAATGTTCAAAAGAGTTGTAGGTATTAAATGTTTTGGGAGTAATCAGTAAGTCAGACTGGAAGATTGTTGCTACTCCTCCTCCTCGCCCAGAACTTCTGGGTATGTGAAAATTTAAATAGCTTGAAGGAGTTGCCTCGTTTATGCTCACATAATCCTCTTGCTGAAGTTGGCAATATATTCACAGATTCGGCTATGGATTAATAACTCGTGGGTGGACGATTTATTCTACAACACATATACCTCTCCGCAACAACAGCAAGGCAGACAGTGAGCTACAACCGTAGTTTCCTCTAAACGAGTCTCCTGTCGCGCTGGGAGAATTACATTGGACCCTATGGAGAGCTCACTGCTCCACAAATGCTCTGTCTGCAAGTTGCAAAATAATTAGAAATATTCAAAAGCGTCACCAAGGAGAGGTGGATTATTATCACATTTATTGAATTTGTAAATAATACGTTTTTTGAGGAATTTTCAAAAGGCTAAATGACAAATGGAACCTCTATTCTATTAATAGAATAAGTATAAAATGAGCAATGACTAAACTATAGATCATTGTAGTGCCACAAAACTTGTAGCACACATAGATAACCTCATCCAGTTCAGACTACAACTCTTACTTTGGGAAAATGTGCTAAACTCTATTTTATTTTTTTTTCATTGTTATTATAAGCAGGCCAGGTGTGCAATCTCTGCAACAGGAACCACAGCACTGAGCGTAGTGTGCACTGCACAAAGTATACCTGTCACAAATGCAGGAAGGACTCACCTTGGGTTTGTAAAAACTGCTAAATGGGACAATTGGAGCTTCATATGTAGAGCTTTTCCTTGGGTAAAAAGAGAACTTTTAACTTAATACCCTGAGCTTTGTAAGCGCTTCATTGAAAGGTGGCGCCCCTCAAATGCATGCTAGGATAGCTGTCAATCTCAAGAATGGACAAGTCTGCCCTGATGCATACTTGGTAAAAAGAGAGGGGCGAGAACAACAGCCAGGGTCTTTGTTCTTGGTCTGCTGTTCTTGTGAATTGGAACAATACTATGGCTGAGGCTGATGATGTTTCACGAGTACAGGAGCACATGAGAATGCACAAGTACACATATTGGGAAACAGCCTATGTAAATTTACTAGTCTGCTTGGAAGCAGGTGTAAAGAGAGGGGTGACTCTGCATCTATTCCCAATGCCCCACCAGATACTCCCTCCCACCCCACCCCACTGCTACTTTTTTTTTTTTTTTTTGTTTTAAGGTCCTGTCCGGCAACGTGGCAATAAGAATAATTTTCTTGATGCCAAAAAGAGCCCAACAGATTTTACTTTCACAGGGAAATAAATAGCTTTATTATAATTATGCAGGGAGCTTTACAGATTATATGGACACTGCAATGTAGGAAAAACAGTAAAAAGGAGAAAAGATGAAAGAAAGAGGAGATTAAAGAGATAAAACATTTTCAATC